>VZQC01015743.1:3423406-3480385 GCA_009823505.1 Rhizomys pruinosus
AAAAAAAAAAAAAAAAAAAAAAAAAAAAAAAAAAAAAAAAAAAAAAAAAAAAAAAAAAAAAAAAAAAAGTAAAACAGCTCATGGATTGCTTTTTATATATTTTTTTTCTCTCTGCGTGTTGGTGTGTGTTCAGGTGCATGCATCTGTGCAGGTACATGTGGGAGCTTGGATGTGGGGGTCAGAAATAACCTGAGCTGTCATTCTCATTTTATAAGACAGTCTCTCATTGGCTGAACGCTCACCATAGGCTATCCTGGCTGACCACTGGGTCCCCAGGGTTCTTCTGTCTCTGTCCTCGCAGTGTTGAGCCTAGAAGTACACACCACCATACCTGGCTTCTTATGTGGGTTCTGAGGAACCAAGCTCTAGTCCTCTGCTTTCATGGGTTAAATACATTACTATAATATATCACATCTATTTCATTTGGCATCATTATGACATATCCATCCTTAATTCCACCACACATGTGAGCTCAGTTTGGTTGCAACTTTTACCTGAAGTTATGTCATAGTTTTTATTGTAAATGTATTAGACATTTATTAATTATGTTGTTCTATGGTTATGGCTGAAGGAAAATCACCCTGACAAATAACTGAACAAACTGACCATCTGCCCACCCTGCCTCCCCACTCCAGGAGGGAGATAGATCTACCTCAGAACCCACAGCCTCTAGCCTGGACTTTCTTATCAATAGACATCTGGCTCCTTATCAGTTTCCTTGCAGATTTGGTATCTTACCAACCACCTAGCAGAAGATACTTGGTCCCTCTATCAAAATTCTCTGGCTCCCCTTCCCAGATCCCAGAAAGGAGCACAAAACCACCCAAAGGTGCAACCTACTTTCTGAGATTTTTCTGGGCCCACCTAAAAATCCCAGGCTACCCCTAAGCCCAACCCACTACTTCTGTCCTCTCAAGGAAGTTGCTTGTGCTCTGTAGCTAATAAAGCTATCTGCATCTATTGAGGTTGGTTTCTACTTCTTTTTATCAAGTCGCCTTTTCATCCCGAATTCTAACAATGGCCTTTTGATGAAATGAAAAACCTTACATATTTTATTCATTCCCTAAAAAAATTATTGAATTTCTTCTATGTGAGTTTCTTCTTATATGAATTCCTTCAATACATTAGAGAGAGATGTGGTAATAAATACAGCATGGGCTCTGCCAGGAAATAGCTTAGAATCTAATGGAATAGAAAGACTAGGAAAGGAAGTGAGTTTGTGGAAAGTGCAGGCCCTGGGGACCTGGAGGACATTATAAAATGTGACTGGATTCACTTTCCACAGATGCACTTCACTCCTCATCTGCTCCTGGGTACTTTCCCTCCTACAATAAGCACAGGCTTTCTACCAGGAAGTCAGTGTCAGAAGGGGAACTAAGAGGGCTTTAATATACATATGTAAATCTAACATACATGTGTAAATCGGTTGTCCGTAGCCTGTCCTTTGCCTGATGCCTCAGATGCTCTCAGATTCCTTGGTAGAGAATCCAGCAACTTTCATAACTCAGACAACACAAAGATCCAATATTGGCTTCCAAAAGCCTTGGTTCATTCTTTTAGACAGTGGATAGGATGCATTTGGAAGCACTTGCTCTGTGAATGGTTTGCATAATGAATCTCAAGCCATCTAGACAGAAAGTGGGAGAGTGCAGGCTCATCACTGCTGCCTTGGAAATGAGGCTGCTAGACATTGGAAATAAGAGACTCCGTGTGTGATTTTACCTTGACAGAGATTCAGAGCAGCTAGAATTGGCTTTGTATGGACACATTTTCTAGCAAGAAAGAATTGTTTCTACAGAGTGACAGCTTCGAGGTTCAAATTTTCAGCCCTGGTATGTACTAGATAATTAATCTTGGGTATGTTAGCCAGAAAGGCTAAGTACCAGCCCTTGATAGTTGAAGACTAACTGGCACATGAAAGGAAAAAGCTTTGTGAAAATGACATTTATCTGATGTTACCAGTAAAATTTTGTTCATTTTATAAAATAGTCACAAGCAAAAGAACTCATTAAAATAAGTGAAAACTGACCTGTATTCTTACCACCAAACATAAACATAAACGAACTATTTCATTTCAATTGTTTGCCTTTGATTCTTTTTTTTTTTTTTAACTATTGTTCAGGCCATACTGTGGGTACCAAAGTACTGAAGAATTTGCCTTTCATTTGGAATACTGCGTACCTCTTTTACCTGGCTGTGACAAGATTATTTTAGCCACATTCTTTTGATCTTATAATTCAAACTGCACAGGATATATGAATAGTACTCAGTTATTCAGAGAGCATTTAGGAAAAAAAAGGCAATTTAAAAACCTTATAAAAATAAATGTTTGTATCTTTAAAGTTTAATATAAGGTCCAATATAATGTAGATTCTAATATAAGAAATTCTCTTTGATTTTCCCATTTGTATTTAGTACCTGTTAATTGACTAAAATAGTTGATTTTATCATGATATTTTTATACATCTATAAAATATACTTTCAGCAAGTTTACTTCTATTATGTCTTTTCTAACACCTCTCCTAGGTACCCTTCCTCTATCTAGACAAACAGTCCCCATTCTACTGTCAATGTATTTTTTTTAATTCTAGATTTCACATAGGAAAGAAACACATTTGTTTTTGTGTTTCTTTTGTTTGTTTGTTTTTGGTCTTTTCGAGACAGGGTCTCCCTGTAGCCCCAGCTGTCCTGGAACTCACTCTGTAGACCAGGCTGGCCTTGAACTCACAAAGATCCACCTGCCTCTGCCTCCCAAGTGCTAGGATTAAAAGCGTGTACCACCAGGCCTGGCATGTTTTTGTGTTTCTTAGTCTGACTTATTTCATTTAACATGATGGTCCCCAGTTGTAACCATTTTCCTACAAACAACATTTTCAGTTTTATGGTTGAATAATATTCTATAATATATGTATACATATATATCACATTTTCATTATGCATGCACCATTTATAGGTACCTAGGATGATTCTATAGGTTGGCTATTATGAGTAATGTCACAGTAAATATGGCTGGGTGGGTGTCTATATTGTATAGTTACTTTGATTGCTGCGGATATATTCCCAGGAATGATAGAGCTAGATCATATGATAGTTCCATTATTAGTTTTGTGATTTTTATAGTCTGTACTAATTTACATTACAATATACAATGTATAAAAGGGTTTTCTCCTACCTCTTTACCTTTTCTTCGATGATGATAATGACACTATTAAGGTAGCATCTCCGTGTAGTTTTAATTTGCCTTCTCTGATAGTTTAAACATGTTGAATTTTTTTCATGTGTTTATTGGCTATTTTTACCTGTTCTTTTCAAAACTGCTCAGTTCATGTGCTTATTTATTGACTGAATTATTGGTGGTCATTTCTTTTGTTTCATTTTGTATTCTGGATATTCATTGTCAGATGCACAGCTGGAAATCAGTCTCCATGTGCTGTCTCTCACTTTCTTATTTCTTTTGCTGTGCGGAAGCTTATTTATTTCAACAGTTCTGTATGTCATTTCTTGCTATTATTCTCTTACTTTGGAGTCCTTTTCAGAAATGCCTGGTATCTTTCCTTGTGATTTCCTCTAGTAGTTTCAGAGTTTCAGGCGATAAGCTGAGCTCTTTGTCCATTTTGAATTGATTTTTGTAGAAGGTGAGAGATATGGATCTAGTTTCATTCTTCTAGCTGTGAATCTCCAGATTTTCCAGCATCATTTGCTAAGGAAGCTGTCCCTTTGCCCCCTGAATGCTTTTGGCACTGTTGTCAAAGATTGGGTGGTCATAGCTGTGTGGGTTTAATTCTGGGTCTTCAGAATTAAAGACTTCAGTAGTATATTCTACTGGTGGACCTGTCTCTTTTTGTGCCAATATCATGCTTTCTTGGTCACTGTGGCTCTGTAATATAATTTGAAATTGATTGTCATGACACCTCAGCATGCTCTTTTTGCTCAGGATTGCATTAGCTATTCGGGGCCTTTGTGTTCACACATGAATTGTGGGATTGTTTTTCCCAGTTTGTGAAGAACGTCATTGGAGTTTTGATGGGGTTTTCATGGATTCTGTAGATTTTTTGTTGTTGTTGTTGTTGTTGTTGTTTGTTTTAAATTTTATTTATTTTTATGTGTATGAATGTACTGTCTGCATGGAGGTTTGTGCACCCGTGTCGTGCAATGCTGCGGAGGTCAGAAGAGGGCGTCAGATTCCCCTGGAACTGGAGTTAAAGACAGTTCTCAGCTGCCATGTGGGTGCTGGGGATCAAACCCGGGTCCTCTGCAAGAGCAGTCGGTGCTCTTAACTGCTAGGCCATCTCTCCAGCCCCTCTGTAAATTGTTTTTGAGTATATGGTCATTTTTAGAATACTCAACCAATCCATGAGTAATGGAAAACCTTTTCATCTTCTTGTGTCTCCCTTAGTTTCTTTCTTTAATGTTTTATAGTTTTCATCGATTATTTCCTGATCTCTTTTTCAGTAAGTTTTCTATTGATATGTAAGGAAATTACAGATCTTTTTGGTTATGCTTTGTATCCTGCTACTTAGCTGATCTCAGATCTCAGAGTTTTCTGGTAGTCTTTACAGTTTTTTTGTTTGTTGAGTTGGGTAGTTGGTCGGTTTGATCCAGGGTCTCTAGTAGTTTAGGCTACTTTGAACCTGCTCTGTATTTGATACAGGGTCTCTAGTAGTTTAAGCTACCTTGAACCTGCTGTGTATTTAAGGATGACTTTGAACTTCTGAGTTTCCTGTTCACCTAAGTGCTAGGGTTACTGATGTGTGTCATTTTGTATAGTACTGGGAATTGAATGCTAGGACTTCTAAGTATAGGACGTTTTAAGGCTATAAATAATTTGCTTAAATTATGGTACCCAGGAACACTGCAACCACTGGTGAAGATTTTTAGTTCTGAATGGCCCTAGTGGAGGTTTGGTGGGCAGGCCTGAGTCACACAACTCTTTGCAGTTCAGGGGATTTGACAGGCTCATAACTGATCCTTATATGTATTGACTTTTGCAGTTATTTTTACAAAGCAAATGTAGATATGCTCATTCCATTTAAGGCACACATTCTCTCATCAGGCATGTGGGGCCAATAGGCGTCTTTCTAAGAGAGGGAAATGACACCCAGAAAGCTCTAGTAAGGACTATGTGGTGTGCCCTGAAGCAGCAGGGAGTGGTGGTTTGTAGATTTTTTTTTCCAAAGTAGGATTAGCTCATAGGAGGAGTTGGCAGGATGTGTGGGTGGAAAAGAAAGGAGAACAATTAGGTAAGGATGATAGACTGCTGTCCCAGTTAAATACGAACTACACTGTAGAGAGTTTGGGTTGATTCAGTCAAATTTGCTTTTCATCCAACACTTTTAGACAATTTACATGACTGACTTTTACCTTTTGTTGAGATATTAACCTCTTTGAAAGCCTGATAAAAGCTAAAATAACCACCCACTCCCCCTAAAAAGGTGGTGTGAATTAAGATCTCCACTTTACTTGCCATTTCATGTGTTCTAGGTACGAGTACAGTCCAGGTTCATACGAAAACTATTTTCCAATTTTAGAATTGTCCCCAACCCCAAACACATACCAATTGCCTTGAAGTTGGTGTCAGGCCTTTGACTTAGAGGAGGAGCAAGGTCAGCCTGGTTGACCCCTCCTTTGTGTGGCTCTCTACTAGATACCCAATACACATTAGGCTCTAGAGGAAAGAAGATTCTACAGAAATTTGGAGAACGGAAGAAACCACAGTAGACTGTTGAAAGCGGCATGTGCCCAGGTCACCAAGCATTGAGTTTGTCAGCTATATTACAGGCAGGTATACCTGAATAAAGGTATACATACCCAGTAATGTAGCCTGACTCGGCATTAAGGCCAAGAGGGTCCCTGAAGGTAGTGGCTTGGCCAGACCACACAGCTCCCTAACAGTGGAAATAGATACTTCACTCAGTTATGTGGCTGCAGTTCTGTTCAGAAAAAATGTGGAAGCCAGCATAAACCATTCCCAAATGATCCTGGTGCTCAAAGATTATCTGTGGATTGGATTAGAGAGATAGTTCAATGGGTAAAGCATTCACCCTGCAAGCATAAGCTCAGTACCCAGAACCCACAGAAATTGGACCTGGCAGGGCACGTCTGTAATTCCAGTGCTCATACGGCAAGATGGAAGACAAGATCAGCCAGTTCCTAGCTCACACAGTGGCAAAAGAAGCCTTGTATCACACAAGGAGGAAGGAGAGAACTCACGCCAGAGGTTGTCCTCTGACCTCCGTAGTTGTGCCGAGGCATGCCCATGCCAGCACTAGTACACATGAAGATACATACATGCACACACATAGCATATACATACACAAAATGACAATATCTTAAATGAAATAAATTTTAAAAGACCATTTGTGGATTACCTGATGATTTGTAACAACCACAGCAAAATTAAAAAGCAGTATGTCTTGTAAACACATACAACTGTGCTTTACCAAGAGGATGCTGAGAAGCAAAGAAACACCTATAGTGTGTTTATATTCTGTCTTCCATATCATCAACTTTGTTGCAGGCTCTGTGATAAGCTATGGAAATCCACCAGTAGGTGAGGCACATCTCATTCTTCCTCTCACAGGCCATCATCACAGTGGGATTAGACAGATGACAGTTCAATTAATTAATAACTAGTAAAAGATTTGATAGTGATAAGCACCTACAATGTTTTAACTTGAGAGAGCTGAGCTTTCCAGGTGTTAAGAGTTAGTTCAGTGAAGGAGGCTCCAACAAGCAAGCTCTGAGTATGCTTGCTTGAAGTGAAGGGAATGGCCTTATCACAGGGATGTTCAGGGCTTTGCTATTTTGGGGATTTGTCATTTTGAGACAGGACCTGTCATTCTGCAGCCCCAGGCTGGTCTCATACTTGGAAACCATCTTCCTGCCTCAGCCTCTCTAGTTCTGAGTCATCACACTTGGCTTCCTGTAGGTCTCTTGGAGCCACAAGCAGCAGCTCAGATGCTGTTCTAAATGCAACAGATTTGGTTTAAATATATGGTTTTGCAATGCTGGGGCACAGACCCAGGACTGTGCACATATTAGGTAAGTACTCTACCTCTAAGCTGCATCCCAGACCTTCCTAAGTGCAGAAGTAAGCTGCTGGAAGCTTTTTAGGCAAGAGAAGCAGCAGGATCTGGTTTTCCTCTGAGCATTGCTCGCAGTCATAGTGGATAGGCAGTGAGACTGTAAAGCAGGATATTAGCAAAGCAGCAGATGTTCATCCCTGGAGATGGTGTCAAGGGCTCAAGGGCAGCGGTGTGGGTGGGGAGAGGTAGATGGATCCTAGCTAGAGTTAAGCAATGTACTCAACAGAACTTGACAGTGGATTAAACTAGAGGGTAAAGGGAAACAACAAACTAGAAATAGCATGTGCCTATTTCAGTCTACAACAATGTGCATGGTAGTATTGCTGATTGAGATGGGGGAGGAAGATGTTTAGGATGAGAAAGTCCAGAAAGTTATTTGGGCTGTTTGATTTGAGGCACATTTGACTCCACCATCCATACAGGGTTGTCCATCCATAAAGCACTGAATCTTCAGTCTGGACAGCAGTGGGATGCCAAGCCTAAACAGGCTGTTTTGAAAGTCATTTGCACTTGAACTGACCAAGTTGGATGGAAAGAAAGAAAGAAAGAAAGAAAGAAAGAAAGAAAGAAAGAAAGAAAGAAAGAAAGAAAGAAAGAAAGAAAGAAAGAAAGAGAAAGGGCCTTGAGAAAGGGAGGACAGGGCCTAGCACTGCCCAACATTTGACATCAGACAGAAGAGGAATAAACAGGGAGGTCAGGCAACAGGAGAACAGGAGAGAGGGCGGAGCAAAGAGGACACAGGTGGTATCACAAGTGTTGCCAAGCTTGGACCTGGCTTTTACCTTGTTACCTAGACCCTGCAGACTTGAGAATTGGTCAAGAGGCCACAGAAGCACTCAGGTGCCGTTGACTTAAATAGCAGCTAATGAGAAATTCACTGTAGAGATAAAAAATCTTTGAAATGATCTGAAATCAAATCTCATTCATTGAAGCAGGAGCTTATTGAAATTTTTCCTTTTTGATTTCCATTTTCTTATACAGCTGTCCTTATGTAAGTGTGTGACACACTCTGAGCCTACTGTCCCCATGCCCCCAACTGTTCTTAGATAAGTGTGTGACACGCTCTGAGCCTACTGTCCCCATGCCCCCAACTGTTCTTAGATAAGTGTGTGACACGCTCTGAGCCTACTGTCCCCATGCCCCCAACTGTTCTTAGATAAGTGTGTGACACGCTCTGAGCCTACTTTCCCCATGCCCCTAACTGTTCTTAGGTAAGTGTGTGACACGCTCTGAGCCAACTTTCCCCATGCACCCCAACTGTTCTTTCTTGTCCCACATGCTGTCTTTACTGTCTTTAATTCTGCTATGATTTTAGTTCTACTTTCACACCATCTACATGTACTTGATTTCATGTATGGATATAGAATCTAGGACTCACGAATGACAGATACCAGGTAATATTTGTCTTTCTGAATCTGGCTTAATTCACTTACATCTTCAGCTGCATCTATTTTCCCACAGTCATAATTTGATTCTTTTTTTACAGCATTTACTCTGTGTGTGTGTGTGTGTGTGTGTGTGTGTGTGTGTGTGTGGGTGTGTGTGTGTGTGTTTGTGTACAGGCTCATAAGAGTGTATGGCCAGAGGACAGCTAGTAGGACTTGGTTCTCTCCTTCTACCTTCAATTCCTTCCAGGAATTGAACTGAGATTGTTAGGCTTGGTGGCAAGTGTCTTTACCTGCTGAGCCATTCCACCAGCCCAGCTTCATTTTTCTTTATGGCTGAAAAAATTCCATTGTATATATAAACCACATTTTATTTACCCATTCTTTTGTTTTTATACAATTTTTTTCTCAAAGGAAGTGAACTTACTAATGTGGAGAAAAATTTGATAAAATAAAAATGAAAATGGAATAACTAGAAAGTGATTCAATTGTGCCAGATAGAAATTTATTTGAGGAATTATATTGGCTTAGTGGCATTTTCCCAGGAAAAAGCTACCTTGATGACGAATCTGCATTGTTGATTTAAATCTGATCTGCCTTATAATCAAGACCATTGGTGGCATCCAAATGTCTGGGTCAAATTCTGGAGTCAAACTGTCTTGTTTTCTGGCAAAACACACCATGAGCACAGACTGTTGCATGCAAGAACAAAGGAAGGTTCCAGAAATGTAAGGAAATCCAGTTTGAGTTAGGTATGAATAGGCTAGCTTTCCAGCCAGCATCCCCCAGGGGCGCAGGTGGGGGTCATGCAACTCCCCAAACCCAGCCCCATGAGACGGCAACTTGTAACCCCATGATGCTGGTGGAATGGTAGCAAGTGATGTATACAAGGGGCGTGATGTGGGGTCTGGGACTGGCCCTGAGAAATGATGATTTTTTTGCCTATAAAAGTGACCTGTAGCATACAGAGCTCCCCCTTCCTACCCCATCCATTACTTTGTGAGTGTACAGGCTGGAGCAGTCCTGAGCTTCAGGTGCTAGTGGGCTAGACAGGGGTCCATCAGACCTGGTGTGCCAGTGTGGGGCTGGATGAAGACCAGTCAGGTCACCAGCTGTGGAGAGTTGACTGTCAGTGGTGTAGCCTGGGGAGAGCCAAGCAGGAGCCAGGCTGAAATTCCTGTCCAGGGGTTATCAGCCTCTGGGTAGGTGAGGGGACAGATGGGGTAGTGTTCTGCCATCCTAGGCTAAGGACCTGAGAAAGGCAGTAGCCACTCAGGCCGGGCTATGAAAGTAGCCCTCTGGCACCTGCGCCTAGGTGCCAGTTCCCTCAGGTTGGCCGTGGGCAGCTTACCCCTCCTTCCCAGCAGAAAGCTACATAAGACTGTAGGAGTGTGTACTACTCAGAAAGGAAACCCTGGGGAGATAAGCCCACCTTCCTGGCCCTGATTCTGGAGGGGCAGTCACCACATTGTGGTCTTCCCTGCCTCCATTAAGACTGAGCATTAGAAAGGAAATGCTTATTCCAGCACTGTATTCAGAAGAGTTGTGTACTCCTTGTGTGAGCAAGGACAGTTTCTGAATTAGCATTATCTGAATTGCTGTCTTTTCTACTGAAAACAGGTCTCTCTAAAGTAGTTTTGTTGGTGTTCATACATGTTTTCTTCTTAATTGCATTTGATGAAAACTTAGCCAACTAAAAAAGTAAATGAATAGATTGCATTTGGTTGCATTTCAGGCTAATACTAGCTAAGTTCAACTGCACTTTGATCACCAAACTCAGCAACAGGTTCTGGTAGTTTATAGCTGCATGACCTTACCCCAAATTCTTGGTTATTATTTTTTACTGAATTTTTGTGTGTTTCACACATAACAGCTCAGTCAGTCTTAATCACCTTTATATTCCTTCTCCACTGGCACCCACCCCCCAAAAAAACTCCCTCCCTGAGAGTTCACAATGTTTTTCATTTTTGTTAGGGCTCCCTGTGCCAAATTAATCTCCCCAGCTACTCCTCGGTGCCAGCTCACTCTCTGAGCTCTGGAGCCGCTCACTTAAAGAAGGCCATACTCCCCCAACAACTGTGATCAGCTTCCAATATTTCTCCAGCTAAGATTGGATTCTGCTGCCCACTGCTTCAGGTCCATGCTTGGTTCTATCTGGTTAAGCTTGCATGGGTGTTGTGCGTGCTGACACAATCATACGAGCAGGGTCCCAGGTCCCTAGGATCTGATTTCCATATGTCTTGAACCATCTCCCTGGCTCTTAGAATCTTTCCACCTGCTCTTCTGCAATCTTCCCTGAGCCAGGGGTGGGTGAAGCTGAATACAAGTGACCTGTCCACGGACCCGCATTCTATGGGCTCCTGATCTCCATGGTTCGGTCATTCATGAGTTCCTGGCCCCTTGCATGAGGGAGCTTCCTTAATGTTCTAATCTTTCTGGTCCTCCTTCCTTGCTTCTGACTGGGACTGTAGTTTGCTTTCTGTTGCTATGATAAAACAGTAGCCAAAAGAAACTTAGAGAGGAAAGGGTTTATTTCAGCTTGTACTTGCAGGTCACAGTCTGTCACTGGGGAAGTCAGGGCAAACACTCAAACAGAACACATGGAGGGGCATTGTTCACTGACTCACTTCAACAGCTTTTTCTCAGCTAGCTTTAGACAGCCCGGAACCACCTTCCTAGGGATGGTACCCCCCACACTTGGCTGGACCCTCTGACATCATGCCCACAGGCCAATCTGATTAAGGAAATCTTCAGTCAAGTTTCCCACGTCACAGGTGACTCTAGATTGTGTCAAACTGACAGACTAATGAGCACAGAGACCGATGGGAGACATCCCACAGGGCTATCGGAAAGGTTGAGAGAAGACTTGCAGTGGTCTGATCTTATAGAGTTGCCTAGTAAGCGGCCATCTTTCCTATCCTTCTGCACTTATTATGTGGCACATTTTGCTCACACGTATTGTACACAATGGACTTGAAGTTATTTAGTTCAAAGATTTGTCCCCTAGTTGAGAACTGTTAAAAACAGGGGCCAGGCCCTCATCCTTCATTAGGTTCTGTTCTGGATAGCTTTGTGTCAACTTGACACACCTGGGTTGAGGGAGCCTCAATTGGGGAATTGGCTCCATTGGACTGGCCTGTGGCCACGTCTGTGGAGTATTGTCTTGATTGTTGAGCAATGTGGGAGGGCCCAGCCCACTATGGGTGGTGCCGCCCTGGGCAGGTTTTTGTGTACTGTATAAGAGGTCAGGCTGGGCATGGGCCAGGGGAGCAAGCCAGTGAACAGCACTCCTCCATGGCCTGTGCTTCAGCTCCTGCCTCCAGGTTCCTGCCCTGAGTTCCTGCCTTGGGCTCCCTAAGTGATGAACTGTGACCTGGGAGATGTAAGCTAAATAAACCCTTTCCTCCCCAAGTTGGTGTCAGAGTGTTTTGTCACAGCAATGGAAGATAAACTAGGACAGGTTCTATCAGAGCACACAGGAGGTGGCTCTGAAGTAGGTAACTGAGGGGTGCTTTATGATGGGATTATTTCAAGAAGAGGAGAGAGTATGGGACACTCATAAGGATAGGGGTTCCCTTGGGGCCCCTAGTAGCAGGGAACCTGTGACACCCTTATTTTGAAGAGGCGGGGAGCATGCAGCTACCAAGCCTGTATAGGGGAAGAGGCCGCACAACAAGGATTTAGTGCTTAGACAGAGATGTTCCTGACTGCAAAGCCTGGGCTGCAGGGAACCTGTGGTGTGAGTACAACCTCTCACCCCTTCCCACTTTCTGATCTCTCTAATTAGCTAAGCCCTAGGAAGAGCAGCAAGCAGGGACCACGTTAAGACAAGCTATGGAGGTCCACACATCTGAACGCCGGGATGGGGAACGGGGCAGTAAACTGAGAGGAGGGGACATCAGGGTCCAGTAAATAAGCGTACCTACTCTATACAAAATTGCCGGGCGTGGTGGCGCACGCCTTTAATCCTAGCACTCGGGAGGCAGAGACAGGCAGATCTTTGTGAGTTCAAGGCCAGCCTGGTCTACAGAGGGAGTTCCAGGACAGCTGGGGCTACAGGGAGACCCTGTCTCAAAAAAGACCAAAAAAAAAAAAAGAAACAAAAAAATTGGTGCTGATAAACGTCCATGCAAAAGAGAGCCAAGTAGAGTAAAGTCTGTCCACAAAGGGGAGACTTCAGTTCAGCTTGAGAATGCTTCTGCCTTTGTGCCATAGTTTCAAGATACGTTTTGGAAACAGACCAGCCTCAGTTTGAAGTTTGCTTGCTTGCTTTCTGTGATGAGAGCAGAGGAGAATCACTCAGTCAGTTTCTTCCTCAGAAAAGAAGCACCACAGGCTGCGTTTGTGGAGGAAACGGGGAATTCTATGTAGCATGTCTGCTGGAAAGACACAACAAAGATGTGTACCAGGGTCATTCTGCATTCTAGTGCCTCTCGACTAGGGATGATTTTGACATCCCTCCTCCCCACCTGGCCCACGGGACATTTTGCATGGGTGCCATGCATGCACCTATGAGGAGGCTGGAAGACAACCTCAGAAACACCATCTTTCTCCTTTGAAGCAGAATCTCTCATTGTCTTAGACCTTAATTTAGACTAAGTTGGCTGCCCAGCAAGCCCTAGGGACCTTACTGTCTCCCCCTCCTTAGTGCTGGAATTACAAGCAAGTGACTTCAGGCCTTCCTTGCCTTCGAATGTAGGGTGTGGGGATGGAACTCAGGTCCCCAGGCATGCATGGCAAGCCCCTTATCAACTAAGTGATCACCTTAGCTCCCCGAAAAATTTATATTTTAAAGAGTTGTTTTATTATTTTTATGTGAAGATATGTGTGTCTGTGTGTAGGTATATACAAGCGAGTGCAGTGCCTACAGAGGCCAAAAGAGTGTGTTGAATACCCTAGTCTTGGAATCACAGGTAATCGTGAGCTGCCTGATGAGGGTGCTGGTAACTGAACCCCAGTTCCTCTACAAGAGCAGCAGGCACTCCCAACCCTGGAGCACCCCTTCAGTCCCCTGAAACTATTTCTTTACCATGAGATTACTAGTCCTTTGTTCATAGTAAATGTGAAGTTTTCTCTTCCTTCCTATTATGAGAACATATTATGTATATCTCTCTTTAACACTGACTTTATCCTTTCACTATTGAAAATGTGAAACTAAGCACAGAGTAGCAATCACTGCGATAGGCTGTAATCTGGCCTACAGTTACCCAATATTAAAGCACTTATGTCAAATACACCTTATAGATTTGCAAAGCAACAACAGTACAGAGCTATTTCTAGGAGCATTTCAAAGCTCTAGGGAGCAATGTATTGGAACACGTTGTTATTTCTGAGGCTAAACTCTCTGGTGAGTCTCTTTGCTACGGCAAACAAGACTGCAAACACTCCTGAAGGTAATGAGTCTAAACCAGGTCAGTGGAATGAAATATTCCTTTAAATAATGACTGTCCTTAAATGTAGTTTCAGTGTGTTTTTGCCATGCCACCATTCTTCCCAGCCCCAAGCTCAGTTCCATGTAACCCACTGTTGTTAACCTTGATAACAGTGCCTGGCTTTTCCCATTAAGACAGCTGAAGTTTTCAGAATAGAATGCCCACCAGCCTCAAGGTGGCTCTGGGTCCTCGCTATTTGTCTTGATTCCCTCCAGACTCAAAAATCAGTGATGCTCTACATCATCCCTCAGTTCACTCTTGTGAAAGTTCATGGACTCACTTGTCCTGTGTTCCCTGCAGCCTTTGTCTGAGACAATAGCAAGCTTATTAGTTTCTCCTATCATAGGGTTACTGGAGGATGGGGTCATTCATCACTATGTAGAGAAAAGAGTAAGTCCTGATTTCAGCTAGGGGTATAAAGTACCGGTGGGCCAGGATAGAAGAGATCAGAGTTGCGCTTCAGCACTCTGGTCAGAATTGATGCCACGAGGGAGGGGAGGGTCTTTCCTTCAGGGAGAGGTTGGGGAACGGCCGCCAGGGAAGGAGTGCAGTGTGTCCGAAGGTCCTGTGGCAGAAAAATGTGGATGTGTTTAGGGAATAGAAATTGGCAAAGGAAGCATCACTGGCAAGGGGATGGAAACCAAGCTGGTGAAGACCTCAGAGCTGCTCTGACGGCAGCGGGGACTTGGGGGGATCATGTATTCACAGTTAGTCCAATGCGTTTTCTATAGAGTGAGAGCAGTTCACCAATAGCATGGCAACTCACTTAACGTTCCCATCCAACTTGTGAGGTAAGATCTCAGAGCTGTTCTGAAGGTGGTGGGGAGTTGGGGGGAATCATGTATTCACAGTTAGTCCAATGTGTTTTCTATAGAGTGAGAGCAGTTCACCAATGGCACGGTAACTCACTTAACATTCCCATCCAACTTGTGAGGTAAGATCTCTTTTATACCCATTTTTACAGATGAGCAATTTAAAGGACGTAAGAAGTTTAGAAGCCTAATATAATGTCATTGTATTATCAGACTTCTCAAACCACCACAGATGTGTGGGCAGGGCTTCGAGGATGGGGGGGGTCAGGATTTTGAGTGTAAGCAGTTCCAAATCAACACTGTGCCAGTAGTGGGATCCCCAGGCCAAGCCCAATGTCCTATGTGGAGAAGGGAATATCATGGCTGGTGAAGAATTCCCATAAGGACCCCCCCCACCCCCTGCAGTAACACCTCTGCACTGTGTGCTGCAAGCTCCTTTCAAAGCTTTCTTGCCATTTGCTTCCACACACAGCAAGGGTCAACTAGTACAGAACAATAGATCCCTCTGCTGTGGAGCCCCAGGGCTCGGATCTCTTGAAGTACAATGGTGGAAGTATGCTGAGAGGAGACAGGGAAGAGCAGAGGGCACAAAGCCTCTCTGTGCTTGAGGCTTTTCCTAGGAAACCTAGCCAGCCCTCCCAGGTGACTGGGTAACTGATAGTCTGGAGGTTAAGACCTCTGCCCTGCAGGGACTCCATTGGCGAGATCTAGTTGAAGGTATAGATGGAGTTCTAGTTTCTCTTCCATTGCTGTGACAAAATACTTTGACACCAACTTGGAGAGGAAAGGGTTTATTCATCTCACATCTCCTGGGTCACAGTTCATCACTCAGGGAGCCCAAGGCAGGAACTCAGGGCAGGAACCTGGAGGCAGGAGCTGAAGCACAGGCCATGGAGGAATGCTGCTTACTGGCTTGCTCCCCTAGTCCATGACCAGCCTGCTTTCTTACACTGTACACAACAATGTACCTAGGGGTGGCACCACCCTAGGTGGTGGGCTGGTCATGGACTGGGGAGTGGGCTGTGCCCAGTGGGCTGGGCCCTCCCATATTGCTCAACAATCAAGACAATACTCCACAGATGCGGCCACAGGCCAGTCCAATGGAGCCAATTCCCCAGTTGAGGCTCCCTCAACCCATGTGTGTCAAGTTGACACTAAAGCTATCCAACATAGATGGGTACTTCCTTTATCTGGATTGACACTTTAAACAAAAGAATTATGGGACAGAAAAGGATGAGTGACTTGCTTCAGAGACCCTGTGTACGGGGTGGGGGATGGGACAGCATAGCACATCAGCTTTGGATTCTTTTTTTGGTCTTTTTTTGAGACAGGGTCTCCCTGTAGCCCCAGCTGCCCTGGAACTCACTCTGTAGACCAGACTGGCCTTGAACTCACAAAGATCCACCTGCCTCTGCCTCCCAAGTGCTAGGATTAAAGGCATGAATTTGTCAAAGTATGAAGATGCCTAAGTTTAGGTGTGTCTGCTGATGACGGTCCCATAAGTACACGTTTGTTTACCCAGCTTGGACAGTACCTAGGATGCCAGAGGGATATTTTAAGTCCCTTTCATTTCAAACCCACCTGGTCAGCCAAAGTCTTCCCACCAAAGCATCAGCTCGAGTTCTAATGACTCCTTCAGAAAAAAATGCACCTTTCATTTCTTGTCCTTGGAAGGAAAGACGCTGGTGTGGTACTAGAATGGTTTGACCTAGTTGTGAAGGAAGGGAACAGCTCAGTGGACGTGAAAGCTAATCAGGGATTCGAAGACTGAGAGAAGTGAATTTGGTAAAGAGTGAAAACAGGAGAAGCATGCAGGATGAGAATAACGTATGCAGTCAAGCCGGCTTTGCAGAGTGTCTCAAAGAACGCAGGAGGGTGTGTGTTACAGGAATGTACGTGTGTGTGAGTATGTGTACTTTGATTTGACATCACTAGCTGCTGAGCTGCACTTCATAATGCTAGGTTGCAGTAAAGATACAGACCGACCATACGTGTCCTATTTTATGACAGTGTCGAGTTTACCCTGATATCTATCATTACAATGAATTTGTGCTCTGTAAGGCAAGGTGGCCTGATTACTCTGGTTCAAGTGCAGGAATTCCTCACAGGGCAGCCTAGCATTGGCTGGCAACTTAGGCATGAAAGGAATGTTCTGCTCTGGTCTTCCCTGAGTCTTCAAGGAGAAATGTAGAGCACATATCTTTGGCATAATCCCCAGGCACAATGAATGCAGATGCTAGGAGCTTCTCTCTCTAATCTTTCAGTGTAAGCCAATGTCATAAACCCAAAGAGCAATTGTGCAGCAGGAATTATCTCCAACTGGGCCTTAAGCTTATCAAAAATCCTTGTGTCAGTTGCATGCACCGAGTAGACTGTCTCGTCTTTCTTTATAGGCATGGACTACATTTAAGGAAAGCTAGTGTATTTTAGTTAAGCCTCTTGCTCTTTGAAATGTTCATTTTATAGATGAGGAAACTGAGGCTTATGGGCTAAAGGTATTCACACAATGGAGCCAGGACCAGGACTATCTAGTTCCATTTGACTTTGACTCCACCCTTAAGGTCTATCCCAGCTCTTAGCAAATGTAGCTAAGCTACACATTCTCACAAAGAGGAACAAAGGGGGCTTTGTTTAGAAGAAAGGAAATCAAGTTGAAGGCTGTGGGTGTAAAATATTTTACTACTAAGACTTGTTAAAGGAAAATGTTTTGTAAATGTGTTTTCTGGGAGAGACATTTTAATCTTTTTGTCGTTCTGGTTTATCCCAAACCATTTAGCTGAGGTGACATAGATAGAAAGAATATAAAGAAACATTCCAGAAAAATCCAGACAGGACAATAAGCACACAAGCACTGGCAAACTGCATGCGAGGTTATGGTTTTGAATTCCATGCCTTCAAAACTAGCAAAAAAAATCAGTGAACCTTTAATATTAACAAAGTTAATACAAAATTGCCATTTGTATCTTAAATGTAATTCTATATTGAATCAGTCAGGTTAACTTATATCTAGTAAATACACTAAAAATTAAATTGCAAACCCACTCATCCCAGACAAGGCCTCACCCACCCTGGTATGTTGACCAATAGGTATCAGCGGATGGCACAGCTACCATGTCAACGAGGAGGGACTGTCCTCCTCAGCATAGACAGGCATGTACCTCCTCCTCCACTGGCTCCCATGTTTCCCCTGACCAAGGGCGACATGGAATAGCACAGGCTGACAGTGCAGATGGAGTGGGTTGTGTCACTGCAGAGACCCCATGCTTAGGGAACCCCATGTTGTAATTTGTTCCTAGCAAACCTGTCCAATCTGTGTCATCATGATGAGCATCTTCATTCTCTCCAGAGAGAAGCCCTGCAGAGAGAAGCAACCTCTACCATCCAAGGTGGCTTGGCAGAAAGAGATCTTTGAAAGCCTAGTCAAGCACAAAGGCCACATAGAAATGGAGAGACTCATCAATATGACAGTCATGACGATTTCCAACATTTCTTGAGCTACAACTGTGCAGACATAAGCTTAAACCCGTTATATACACAATCTCATTTGTCTCCATCACAACACCAGTACTAGACTCTATTACCAACATTTACACATAAACATACTTGAGACTGCAAGAAGTTAAGTGACTTCTGTAGGGTCACATACAGAGACAACAGAAGAGCCAGTGCTTTACGTGAGTCTGTGATTTCAGAATCTGCACTCGTATCCTGACATTAGTAGGCTGTTACCAAAAATGTATTTAGACCCAAATACATGCCATAGAGGAAACAATGTTTCATTCAAAAGCAGAAGGGAATTTGGAATATGTCTTTAAAGGTGTAATCTTTTTCCTTACCAAGATCCAAGGGAACTGTTTCCTCAGTGAACTGGTGGGGTTTGTCAGCTTTCTGTTACTATAATAAAATGACTGAGACAATCACCTTATGACAAAAAGGCTTATTTTTTACTCCCAGCTCTAAAGGTTTCAGTTCATGTTTTCTTGGGCCCACTGTGGTATGTGACTTGTGGCTCCTGCTAAAGCATCATGGCAGGGACACATGGTACAGTACAACCACTCACCTCACAGTGACCAAGAGACAAAAGACAGGAAGACGATAGAGACCACACAGTCCCCTTCAAGGGCATCTCCTGATGACCAGAAGACCTTTCCCTAACTGCCACCTTTTTGGTTTCCTTTAACTCTAGGTAGCAAGGAGGAATTTGATCTCTCATGTATGTGCCCCATTCCTTGCACTTGTCAGAACCTGGCATATTTAGTTTGTTCAGTGATCACTCATTATTGCTTACCCCTCCTACTTTTGGATTCACACCCACAAATACAGTGCCTAGAACATAGATGGTCCATATTTTTGCATGAATGAATGTTGTGTTGTTTTCTTGTATTTTATGACCATCTTTTGAGTACATGTATGTTTTTGTTTTGCAGTCTCAGAATATTATCTACTGCAGGTTACTCCAAGAAACACTGTTCCTTTGCCTTTGTGGCAACATAATATCTATCATCTGCTTCTGATTGCAGCTGCAATGGACTGAGAGTTTGGCTGGTTCATTTATTATTTATTCAGTATTTTCTTTTCATGTATGTATATTTCTATATGTGTGTATATGTCTATGTTCATGTGTGTACCTGTACATATGTGTGCGTGGAATAGAACTGAGTGCCATCCTCGGTAATGCCATATACCTCCTTGAGACAAGGATTCTTGTTGACCTGGAGCTCACAAGTCAGGGTAGAATGAGCCAAGTAGGCCCCAGGGATCCTGTCTACAGCTCCCCAATGCTCGTATTACAAGCGCTCTGAACTGGGCCTGGCATTCATTATTATTTATTATTATTATTATTATTATTATTATTTATAAGTCATAACATAGTAAAGTATTCTTGCTCTGTATAATATTTTTATTAAGCCTATGAGAATTCATATAGGCATAATATATATATATTCATACCCCACTTCTTCCTCTAATCTGGTCTGGCATTTTTATGTGAGTTCTGGGACTAGACAAGTCAAGCTCTTTATCAACCGAGCCCCTCAATGAATATTTTCTGAGCATCTTCTACATGCAGTGTGTTGCATCACCCACAGGACCACCAAAGACTTAAACACAACCCACCAAGAAATCAAATACAATCACAGGATGAAATGTGGGGACACACTGGGTGTGAAAGAACACAACTGAGACAACCAACCACCCTGACTCCCAACAATAATGAAAAGCCATGGAGCTAAAAATAAATTCCATGGCTATTTCCCTTAGGGAAACCTAAATAATAGCTTAAACTGATTTTTCTGAGAAGAAACATTTTTTTTAATTTAAATTTTTTATTTGCTTTGAGAATTTCATACCTGAGCACTGTATATAGATTATTTCTATCCCTTCCTCCCCCCCAACTCTTCCCACATCCCTTGTTCCCTCTCAATATACAGATGTCTTCTTTCATTGTTATTGGTACATATATGCATATCAACCTACTGAACCCATTCAGCATTGCTAGTATGGCTGACCACTTGGGATTGCACAGCCTATCAGAGAGCTCATCTCTGGAGAAAACTGATTCTTCCTCTCTCAGCAGCCATTCATCTAGACGTGGGACCTCGTGGAACCTCCCCCCTCTGCACTGGCATGTCAGCTGGGGTTGTCATTACACAGGTCTTGTCTAGGCAGCCATATTGTGGAGATTTCATGGGTGCAGCTTCCCTGTCTTGTCTGGAAGACACCATGTAGCAGAAGGTGTCCTAGTCTGGTAGGAAACATTTTCAATGGATTATGCAGATTAACTGTGCATTGGGGAATTTCCACAGGCTGCCTCTGCTTCTTCTTTCTCTTTTTCCTTCTTAGGAAGAGGAAAAAATTCCTGTAGTTGGTAGAAATGTAAATATAAGCATCCTGGCAGTTTTGAGAAAAAAGATGAGTTAAGGTTAGAAATACCTACTTAATTAGCAGTTGGTAACTAAATATTAAATTAATAGTATCTACTGTTTTCATAGCAACTGTTTATGCAAAAAATTTCTGTTACACATTTTTCAATTCTAGCATTTCCTACATTTATTCAAATTTCTTTTCTCCACAGCACTAAAGCTTATTAAGTAGTCTTGCTTATCAAAAAATATGCTGATCTTGAATAGTTATGAAATATTCATGCAGGCCATTTAAGTTGAATGCAAAATTGTTTCCAATCAGAGTGAAATCATCTCTTGATTTAAGTATAAAAAGGAATCGCCATTATGCCGTAGCCTAGAGTCTCTGTTGAAGGCCTTTGCCGCACACATATACACACACGCACACACACTCACACTCACACATACACACTCACAAACACTCTAAAATCTTAGTCACTTTAATAAACCACCTGTCTTCTGATATCACTCCTTCAAAGGCCTTGTAAGTCTTGGTCTTAGCTTGTCCAAGTGCAAATCACTGCCTTTGCAGAGGCTCAGGAGGAAGGACCATTAAGGTTGTTTCTTAAAATCCAAATGACTCAACATCTCTTCTTCACACAGCCCCATAGGCTTCTATTAATGTTTTCCCATTTTATAGCCGAAGAAACTAAGTTCAGTCATTTGCTAGTAAGTTGCAGGGTGTGACTTCCAATCCAGATTGTCTGGCTCTAGAATTAATGCTTTAACCTCTTGAACCTCTGAACCATCCAGCCTCCCACAACTCTTACCAATCAGTACTTGATAAATAATTGGATAAATGTTGAGTGATCATGCAAGCTTTCATTAGGGGAATGTGCCAAGGTCCAGTGGCAGGGAACCTGACCTTCAAAAATTAAACACTCAGGTTGGTCAATCACAAATTTGATTACCTTGTGATATTTTATTTAATGGAAAATTCATCTGTGTTCTAAGGATGTCTCTTCCCCTGTATAGAATTTGGCAAAAGTGACGTTTCCTGAAAATAAAGCCCATAAAGGCTTCTCAGCAGAAACCATAGTCAGAGCTTCATCCAGCACAATGATCCATCAGCACAACTGGTTTAAGAGTGTGACTCCCAGCCGGGCGTGGTGGCGCACGCCTTTAATCCTAGCACTTGGGAGGCAGAGGCAGGCGGATCTTTGTGAGTTCAAGGCCAGCCTGGTCTACAGAGTGAGTTCCAGGCCAGCCTGGTCTACAGAGTGAGTTCCAGGCCAGCTGGGACTACAGGGAGACCGTGGTCTTCTTCGAGACAGGGTTCTCCCTTGTAGTCCCAGCTGGTCCTGGAAACCCTCACTCTGTTAGACGCAGGCCTGGCCTGGAACTCACTCTGTAGAGCCAGGCTGGCCTTGACACTCACAAGATCCGCCTGCCTCTGCCTCCCAGTGCTAGGATTAACGGCGTGCGCCACCACGCCCGGCTGAGGAGTCACACTCTTAAACCAGTTGTGCTGATGGATCATTGTGCTGGATGAAGCTCTGACTATGGTTTCTGCTGAGAAGCCTTTATGGGCTTTATTTTCAGGAAACGTCACTTTTGCCAAATTCTATACAGGGGAAGAGACATCCTTAGAACACAGATGAATTTTCCATTAAATAAAATATCACAAGGTAATCAAATTTTGTGATTGACCACCTGAGTGTTTTTAATTTTTGAAAGGTCAGGTTCCTGCCACTGGACTTGGCACATTCCCTAATGAAAGCTTGCATGTCACTCAACATTTATCCAATTATTTATCAAGTACTGATTGGTAAGAGTTGTGGGAGGCTGGATGGTTCAGAGGTTCAAGAGGTTAAAGCATTAATTCTAGAGCCAGACAATCTGGATTGGAAGTCACACCCTGCAACTTACTAGCAAATGACTGAACTTAGTTTCTTCGGCTATAAAATGGGAAAACATTAATAGAAGCCTATGGGGCTGTGTGAAGAAGAGATGTTGAGTCATTTGGATTTTAAGAAACAACCTTAATGGTCCTTCCTCCTGAGCCTCTGCAAAGGCAGTGATTTGCACTTGGACAAGCTAAGACCAAGACTTACAAGGCCTTTGAAGGAGTGATATCAGAAGACAGGTGGTTTATTAAAGTGACTAAGATTTTAGAGTGTTTGTGAGTGTGTATGTGTGAGTGTGAGTGTGTGTGGTGTGTGTATATGTGGNGGGAGACCCTGTTCTCGAAAAGAACCCCCCCAACAGATATCTGAAATGAAGGCCAACCTAGTCTCGTAGTGAGTTCCAGGTAGCTGGGGCTTACAGAGAGAACCAGTCTCAACTCCTCCCGAAAACAAAACCTCTTCCATGCAGATGCAGGAGACTCTCCTTTATTAAAAAAAAGTGTGTGCCCAGTTCAAATCACATATGTGATGATGTTGCATGTTTACAACAATGTTGGGTATGTGTTATACAGGTCACGGCCGTCTCAGAGTGTTCGTTACTCTAGTAGCCTGCAGACTTGATTTGGCTGGGATGGATACCGAGAGGCCTGCTGATCCTTCTACCCCCTGTCTCCCTGTGCTGGATTACAGGTGAGCTCCACCAAACCAGGCTTCCCTAGTGTGGGTGTGGGATGGAAACAGTCTTATTCTTTTTGGAAGACTTTACACAACTGAAAGCCATATCCCCAGCCCTGGGGACTCCTGCTCTTTTTTTTTTTTTTTTGAACAGGGTCTCCCTGTAGCCCCAGCTGTCCTAGAACTCACTCTGTTAGACCAGGCTGCCTTGAACTCACAAAGATCCTCCCAGCCTCTGCCTCCCGAGTGCTGGGATTAAAGCCGTGTGTCACCAACGCCCAGCTGTGGGAGTCACACTCTTTTTGTTTTTTTTTTTTTTTTTTTTTTTTTGGTCTTTTCGAGACAAGAAAAAAAAAAAAAAAAAAAAAAAAAAAAAAAAAAAGAGTGTGACTCCCACAGCTGGGCGTGGTGACACACGGCTTTAATCCCAGCACTCGGGAGGCAGAGGCTGGAGGATCTTTGTGAGTTCAAGGCCAGCCTGGTCTACAGAGTGAGTTCTAGGACAGCTGGGGCTACAGGGAGACCCTGTCTCGAAAAACAAAAACAAAAAGAGCATGAGTCCCAGGGCTGGGGATATGGCTCAGTTGGTAAAGTGCTTGCCATGAAAGAATGAAGAGCTGTGTTCCATCCCAGCACCCACACTAGGAAGCCTGGTTTGGTGGAACTCACCTGTAATCCAGCACAGGGAGACAGGGGTAGAAGGATCAGCAGGCCTCTCGGTATCCATCCCAGCCAAATCAAGTGCTGCAGGCTACTAGAGGAACAACCTCTGAGGACGGCCCTGACCTGTATACACACATACCCACATGTGTGTAAACATGCAACATCATCACATATGTGATGTACTGGGCACACACATTTTTTTAAATAAAGGAGAGGTCTCCTGCATCTGCATGGAAGAGGTTTGTTTCGGGAGGAGTTGAGACTGGTTCTCTCTGTAGCCCCAGCTAGCCTGGAACTCACTACGGAGACTAGGTTGGCCTTCATTTCAGAGATCTGCCTGCCTCTGCCTTTAGAGTGCTGGGACTAAAGTCCTGCTTCACCATGCTTGGCTAGACAGTAATAGTCTTAATAAATGAAACAGCAAAATTGACTATTTCTTTGGTGTTGTTGCATGAATATCAGGCGTGTGCTAAATATTTATTAGGCATGGTCTCATGTATAACATTTTTCTGTTTAAAAGAAATAACAATAGCAAATAAAGATACATTTGGGGGCTAGAGAGATGGCTCTTGCTATTCTTTCAGAGGAACTGGCTTTGATTCCCAGCACCCTTATGGTGGCTGTCAACTATCTGTAACTCCAGTTCCAGGGGATCAGACACCATCTTCTGGCCTCTGTGTGGGCATTACATACATGTGGTACACTTACATACATGCAGGCAATACACTCAATCACATAAAATAAAAATAATAAATAAATAATTTTTTGGTCTCTTTGAGACAGGGTCTCACTGTGGCCCCAGCTGTCCTGGAAGTCGCTATGTAGACCAGGCTGGTCTTGAACTCACAGAGATCTGCCTGCCTCTGCACCCTGAGTGCTGAGATTAAAGGCATGCGCCACCACACCTGGCTAAAATAAATAAAATCTTTTAAAAAGACTACATCTAGAGGAGTTGGAGAGATGGGTCAATGGTTAAGAGCACTTGTTGCTCTTATGGAGGATCAGAGTTCACTTCCCAGCACCCATGTCGAGTGGCTCATAACTGCCCGTAAGTCTAGCAGCTTCTTCGGGCCCTTGCAGTCATGTGTTCACTTCCACATGCAGACACACATAATAAAAAAAGAATAAAAATAAATCTTTTTTTGTTTGTACATTTGTTTTTGAGACGGGATCTCTCTGTAGCCCCACCTGGCCTAGAATTCACAATGTGGACCAGGTTGCCTTCACTCTCACAGAGCTCCATCTGCCTCTGCCTCTTGAGTTCTAGGATTAAAGGCTCGTTCCACCACACCTGTGTTAAAAATAAATCTTTTATTTTTCAAAAGCAATGCATCTAGAAGAGATGGCTTGAGCAACGTCTCTGCCGACTCCTCCCCACTCTGTTCTCTGTGCTCCCTGCTGCTCTTCCCGCAGCGTTCCATGCCACAGTACATGCTGAAAGAGTGAACCATTGATTGGTTATTCCTAAAGCTATAACCCCCCCCACACCCCGAGACCTGGTGAAAATACAGCCTCTGCTTCAGTGAGTTCCAAAAGCGACTGAGATTGTACCAGCCATCTTGTCTTGCTGATTCCCTGGTCATAAATCATGCTTTGTTAAATGCACTGCCCAATAGCAGCCTGAAGCCACATGTGACTGCTTAGACTGAAGCTGAATGGCAAGAAAATTCAGTTCTCCATGCACAGTAGTCATTCTGAGAACTTGGATCACCCCATGCTCTTGTTCACCATATTGGAGGGCACAGTGGGTAGAGCATATTCATCCCAGAATGCCCTGTTACGCTACTATGGGATAATCACCAAGTGGAGAAGAAAATCTGCTATAAAATCCCCATATTTACATAGCCTTATCTAATCAGCCTGAAAATGATCTCTTCTCTCATCAGTGCCGCTATCCATAGAGGATACCTGACTCGTTGGGGGAATCTAGATATTGTTCAAAGAATACTGATACATAGTCACTTTAGGCAAAAAAATAATGCAATGCATAGCAGGATTGACATGGCTGTGACAAAAGCATCAGAACTTTGTTGAGAAAATTTTATTATCCTCAGGAAATATGTGAAAGTACACGTAAAAGCCTAAAAACACTCAGGTTCCTTTCAATCATAAGTGCCTTTTTCCCAGGCCTACATGAATGCCTTGGGGTCTAGAGGCCAAAGTCACTGTCAGAAGATTGATCACTGACAATGTCCTTAAAATAATTCCAATCTATCCTTCCATTTTCAGATAAGAGAATTTAAAGTGTTAATAAATAGGAAAAGAGATGTCATTTGTTCTTAGTGCCTGGTGGTTGGAACTGGCTTTCCACACACACTGCATCCATCTCTCTGCCTCTCCCCGGACAGTCAGTGTCTATGACATGGAAGTCACTGGCCCGTCACACCGCTGACTTCCATTTTCTTTTTGCACAGTTTCAAAGATACACATGTAGTCATGTGCCAGAAGAAATGCACATGGACACAAAGGACTCAGAGCAAGTCTGAGTGGGAACAAATAGGGTTGTAACATTGAGAACACAATGTCTTTTGATGTCTTCAGTAGTTTATTCATTACAGAATTTAGAAACTAGAAATAAGAGAAGAGGAAAAAGTTGAAATCACCTACAGTGTACTTATTTAGAGATATTGCCATAAATTTAGCAATCAGATAGCCTTACATTTTCTGTATGATTTTTTTTTTTTTTTTTTTTTTAATATTTTTGAGACAGGGTCTCCCTGTAGCTCTGGCTGTCTGGAACTCACTCTGTAGACCAGGGTGGCCTTGAACTCACAGAGATCCGCCTGCCTCTGCCTCCCAAGTGCTAGGATTAAAGGCGTGCGCCACCATGCCTGGCTGTGTGTATGATTTTTTAAAATATATGATACTCTTGGCAAAATCCTTAGCAATTAATTTCCTGGATCCCTTCATAAAAATCAAAATCATTTCCAATGGAAGAATATTAATATTCCATTGTATGGTAATTTCAAAATGAGTCAGTTTGAATACCAATTGCTCAATATTTTTATTATAAACAACCCTAAGATGAACATTTTAAAGGAAAAAGTGATGTTTCTGTATGATAAACTCCTGAAGTGGTATGCTCAAACGTTTTAAAAGATTATAAATCTTTCCATGCAAAATTTCAAGTTTATAGCCAAAGGCCTTGTATTCTCCCATATAAGAGGGTAATTTGTAATAGCAAACTCACTCCAAGCAAGGATGCTTGCTCTTTTATTCAAAGTTCCACTCACATAACCTGGATTATTAAACACTTAATAGAAGGGAGGAATGAGGGAATTCTGTGCCCTGTCCCCACCAGCCATATGTAAAACTTCTTTCTTGTTGTCAATTGATGCTGACTCTGGCTAAAATAATACAAGCCATGGAGAAATAAGTCTGTCCCAATAGTATGAAATTTGTGGGAAATCAACAACAGTAAGGGAGTAACAAGCTTCCCAAGTGTAATAAAAATTTGTAGGTCAAACAATGTGTTTATTAGAACCATTAGCTTTATAACAATAGCCATTCCATTGTCACAATTTTATCTTCTGTAGAATTCCACACACACTGTAATATGATATACTTAGTCTTCTGTCTCAAATCTTTCATTCAGCACCATGCTTTTGAGGCCCTAGTTTATCACCTGTATAAGCAGATGGAGTTTTTGACTGTAGTGTAGTGATGTTCCTTTTTCACCTAATTGATTTATCTATTATTATTGATGACTTTTGGGCTGTTTCTAGCATGGAGCTGTCAAAATAATCTAGTCTGAGAAGAAACTGGCTGTATATCGCAACTTGAAGCTGGCCATTTGGGCCATGTGAATTTGTGCAAATTAATCTCCCCAGGTCTTAGTTTTCCCTCTTGTGACAACGGTACCTGTTTCCCAGGTCTGTCAAGAGAAGCCCTTTAGCTAGCCCAGATGAAGCACTTGGCACTAAACTTAGCTCAAATGGCCACTGATGCTAGAGCTTCATTAACAATGGTGATGGGGAGATGGGTATGTCTACAGCTTCATTTTCCTGTGCCTCTACTTTATGAATTCAGTATTGACCCCAAAGTTTGAGATAAGTGCACTCAGTGTTGCTGGGCTAGCCACTTGGGGAAATCTTTCATTCAGCAGATTTGATGGAACTCACTTTCGTCTTGCAGAAAGTGAGACCCAGAGTTGCACTGCAAATGTGTCTGACAGGCCAGAGCCCCAGGAAGAATGCTGGGACCGGAACTTTAACCAGAGTGCCTCCATTTCCACACTGGAGTGTCAGGCTGTTTCCTGACAGTCATGCTGTGCTCTTGCTGAAGGGCGTGATCGCCATGATGATGGTGGTGGGAACTCGCATTAAATGAGTGTTATTTGGGGCCCTGTGCATTTATGCAGGGGATTCACTTATCTTCATGTCAACCCTGTGCACCAGTGCTATTCTTTCTAGAAGCTAGGATGCTCTCCCAGGATAACATAGTTGAGAACTGCTATTTTCCCACCCCAATCTGTCCAATAAATTAAGAATCTAGTCAGCCAGGCATGGTGGCACACGCCTTTAATCCGAGCACTAGGGAGACAGAGGCAGGCGGATCTTTGTGAGATCAAGGCCAGCCTGGTCTACAGAGTGAGTTCCAGGACAGCTGGGGCTACAGGGAGACCCTGTCTTGAAAAGACAAAAAAAAAAAAAAAAAAAAAAAAGAATCTAGTCACACTACTCTTGGGGAGAACATTTCCTGACAAATCACCACAATTGAAGAGGTAGTTAGACTAACATTAATTAGATCCCCAAACTCCATTTCCTATCTGCACTTTTTCAAGGCCAGTGAAGCACAACCCAAGCCACTAAGCTTTAGAATTTGAAGTTTGTTGGAGTTTATTTTTAAAGGCCTCTTGGAAAAAATACCTCAGTGAAATCCTGCTTTCATTTCATAAGAAGAGATTTATTTTTGCCTGTATTCATTAGCTCTTTGGTTGAGCACTCAAAGAAAAATAAAAGAGCAGATTATTTAAATAAGTCATCTCACTGAAAGACACAAATGGTATTGTTATTTAGGAGACACATTGTCTGCAGGAAGCCTCCAGCAACAAGTAATTTCATGGAATCAGAAGTCAAAACATTGATTAAAGTATACATGCAATAACTGCAAAATTTACAAATGCAGTTGCTTGGACCCAGGTCATTGTGGTAGACTCTGAAGATACATAGATGAAAGGCCTTAGGTAAATGGTCATTAGGATAAGAGCAAGTTCCCCTGAGTCCCTGACTTCTAGGTATCTACCCAATAATGTACCTGGTTGTCAGAGCCTTTTACCTTATTTGCTCTGATCTAAGAAAACAGAGGTTCAGCTGTGTAGGCAGAAACAGAAGGGAAACTGAAGAAAAATCCTAAGGTAAGAAGGACCTGCACGAAGTCCTTTCTGATTTCATCTCAGTCTCCTAACTTTCATTGTGAAATTTGTAAGCAAACTGAGAGAAGTAACTAGTGAGGAAAGAGACTCCAGTACCTCCTCTGCCCTTCCATGAGTTTGCACTTGACCACACATGTTGCATGGCATGTCATCTCAGTGAGCCTTGGGGGATTCCTGACCTGGTCGAGTAGTCACACCTTAATAAAAGTGTCCCCCACCCCCAAGTTGAGAAACATACAACTGTGAGATTTTCTTTAAACAGATGCTGGAGATTGCTTGAATTCTACTATTTAGAGCATTAATGAATGATATAGTAAGCAGACAGTTTTATTGCAAACTGTTGATAACCAGGACACTTGACAATGATTTCAATGAGACTGAGCATGTTGGTTCATTTCCTGCATGTCAAGGATATACAACATCTCATTAATGACTACAAGAATCATCACTCAGATACTGTTGATGTATTTTATAGACTGCAGCTCAGAGAAGCCAAGCCAAGCTCTTGTCCAAAGACACATAACTCATAAACACTGGATTCAAATTTCAAACTGACAGTCTGATTTCTAAACAGAAGACCTTTAATTACAAATATATACATCATCCTTAAACTTAAAAAAGACTTATTATTTATTATGTGTGTTTGTGTGCCTGTGTATGTTCATGTATATGCAGGTGCCCAATGAAGCCAGAAGAAGGTGTCAGATCCCCAGAGCTGGACTCAAAGGCAGTTGAAAACTGCCTGACATGGGTGCTGGGAACCAAATTCTGGTCCTCTGGAAGATCAGCAGATGAGGGCCTGAAGAGATGGCTCAGCAGCTAAGAGAGTATAGTAAGTTAAATGCAAAGGAGCCAACACTTACACAGTATGAGATTAAAGACAAAAACGTCTTCCGGAATATCAGGAAGCCAGATTAGAATAAATGTTTGATGTATGGCTCCAAACAACACTCTGTGAAGACCATATATTTAGGAATTAGTTAACAATGGTTTGAAGCCATCAATTTTCAAGACATGACTAGGAAGAATGGAGGCTGAGAGGATGTCTTGGTCCATAAAGTGCTTGCTCCATAAGCATAAGGACCCAAGTTCATTCCCAAGCTAGGTGTGATACTGTGCACCTGTAATCCTAGCACTGGGAAGGCAGAGGAGGGACGATGCCTGAAGTTTGATCCACAGCCAGTGTAGCCTACTCAATGCTGTCTGGACCCATGACAGGCCTGTCTCAGAAAACAAGGTGCAGAGCTCCTGAGGAACAATGCCTGAGGTTGACCTCTGGCCTCTACAAGTAGAGAGAGAGAGAGAGAGAGAGAGAGAGAGAGAGAGAGAGAGAGAGAGAGAGACCAGATGGGAGGGCAAACAATGTTATAAAGAAAATAACTTGAAGATTGAAACTATTTGGGGGAAGAATTTTTTAATTGTCTGATCTAAAATTATACCCCATATATTTTATCAATCTTGTTGGCCAGGTATCTTTACTTGCTGAGCCATCTCACCAGCCCAGTTCTCAGAGGCTTTAAACTACCAGTTTTAGTAAGTTTTAAACAGATGTGTTTTTTTAAATGTAACATATATTGATTAACAACAATAGAATTAACACTGGAATAGATTATAATTTAATAGAGAATTAAAAATTGTTAGTGTAAACTGCATCCTCGAGTGGATGGAACTTGTGGTTGAAAAACCAAAAGGAGCCAGGGGCTCCCCCCCCCCAAAAAAAAACCCATCCACGTGTGACCATTGAGGACCAGATCCTCAACTGACCTTGAGAAAACAGAAACCTTGGTTAATCTGGGCTGACTGTGTGGCCTTAAGCATCCAAAAGGAAAGTATAACCAGAAATAAATAATCAGTAAGGTCTGAGAAATTGTACTTCAGATAGATATAAAACTTGAGAATCCTTCAAACCTTCAATGCCAGATGGGGACTACTAAGATATCCAGCTTGTAGACTAAGTGGCTACTGGGATTTCAGCCTCTTCAGAGTGTAGACTGCCAATGTTGGACTACCCATGCTGTGTCATGGAGGCCAGTGTAGGAAGATCAAGATAGGACACACACTTGATGGACCACATTTGGGTGACCATGGCAGGGAGGGACCCCAGTGTGGAGCCCAGGGGCAAGATTGATGGTTGTTTGGGTTTGCCAAGGAGGAAACTTTAAGCATTTCCTTGGGGAAAACATGACATCTTTGGGTAAAAAAATAAGGTTATATTTAACAGTTAAAATATTTTGTAAAATAATATTTTCTCTTTTTATTGGTACATGCTACAACCATTCATAATTTATCCTTATGTAATCCTATGGTATGTTCTATCATTTAGGAATACTAATATTCATATTCTAGAAAAAAAGAGAGAATGCAAAGTTATACTTCTTTTTACCTGCATGCAACTTTACTGTTAAAATGTGAATCTCTAAATGTGCTTTGGAATTAACCTATAGTTTATTTTCAGATTTTGTAACTTTATGTGTAGAGTGTATATATGCATTTTTGGAATAGTATAAAATCAAAGGGAAACAAAGAGAAAGAGAGAGAGAGAGAGAGAGAGAGAGAGAGAGACCTATTCAAAGAACTGACCAAAACAGTAAACCTGTGCACTGAAAAGTTTATAAAGATGCAAGACAGGACTTGTGTATGACAGAATCCATGAGCTCTGATGGGGAGCAGGGGGGACATGCAGGGTGGACATGGATGGGGGAATGAGTCTAAATTTGATTAAGAAATGTTGTATGAAATGTGCTCAATAAAAAAAAGAGGCACAAGTGGGTGAGAAGCAAAACAGTCTATTTTCTCTGGAGATGTCATTTTGAACTATAGTCTGTTCAGGTTGTTTCCCTTCATGGGTTGACAGCTTATCTAGTGATACCTTTTTAGTCATACTAACAAATCACAAGCAATTGGATGTACAGGCATTGAAGCAGTACTAATTATTATGGCAAGATAAGCTGTGAGCATAGACACAGATGCTTGGATGGTATGCTAATCCACAAACTGTGGTTTCTCTATAAAGGGTGACAAGTTCTTATTGTGGCTTATAACATCTCCTAACCACTAGAGGACATAAGCTTGTGGTATCCGCTGTGAGTTATTCCTCCAAGGAGAGAGCTAGTAGCCAATTAGATAGGGATANTATATATATATATATATATATATATGTAATGTGCACATTTATTGCCTGCATGTACATAAGGATACCTGTGTAATGCAGTGCCTGCAGGTCAGAAGAAGGTGTCTGATCCCCTGGAACTGGAGTTACAAATGGTTGTTTGACACTGTGTGTATGCTGGGAACCAAACCCAGATCTTCTTCAAGAACAGCCTGTGCTCTTAACTACACTAGTCACCTTGAGCAGAACTGGAGAGCGGACTAGCCAGGCTTTAAATGCATCATGACTGGTACTTTTCATGGTCCCCTTATTTGGTGGAATGGTTGGAGATCTCAGTTATGTACTGGGTAAATTTCATAGTTTGATAAGAAAATACTTTGGTATCAACAACAGTGAGAACAAAGACATTCTGGGGTTGGGTGCTTGTCTCAGTTGGTAGAGTACTTGCTTTGAAAGTATAAAAAACTGAGCTTGTTTCAGAACACACCTAAAAATGCTAGGTATGGTGAGGAGGCAGAGACAGGAAATGCCTGATGCTCACCAGCCAGCCTCACCTAGCAAGTACCATGTCAGAGAGAGTCCCCCACCTCAAAGGAGCGAGCTGGCCTTCCTGAGAACAGCACAAGGTTAACCTCCAGTATGCACCCACACACACACCCACACATGTGCACACACACACACACTTTTTAAAAAGCTGCTGGATAGCAAAAGTAAGGCTCACAGCATCCATTCAATAACAGTTTTCTAAAATACTTCAAGTTTAGTTCAAGCAAATGGAACTCATCATGTTGGGAGCTGAGGCTCAGGGTGGCACGGTGGAGGCATTCAGTTTAAATCATCAAACCTGCTCGCTGATGTTCCCTGCCTTGGCTCCATCCACTATATCCCCAGAGTCAGATCATACACGGCCTGTCTGTGTGCATTAAATCTGTCAGAATAAGAAAACTGTGTGTGTCCGTCAGCCAGCTATTAGTGGACACCCGGAGTTCCATCTGTCTCAGGCATACCCTCTGTGCCTTTTTTTAATGCAGTTAGCCTAAATAATTAAGTCTCAGGAATAACATATTACACTCATGTGTATTTTAACTGTTATTTGTTATTCATTTGTTTTTTTGTATGTTTATATGTGTGTGCCATGTTGCACATGTGAAAAGCAGAAGACAACTTATAGGAATCAGTGCTCTAAGTCCAACTTTGTGGGTCTTGGGAATCAATCTCAGGTCATCAAGCTTTGGCAAGTTTAGCTTTACTGACTGAATCATTTTGCTGGCCTTTATAGGCATATTTTTTATTTTCTTCATTTATTTTTATTTTATCTCCATGAATGTTATGCCTACATGTATGTAAGTCTATTTATGTTGTGCAGTGCCATTGAAGAACAGAAGAAGGTTCCCTGGAACTGGAGTTACAGATGGTTAGCCACCATATAAGTGCCAGGAATTGAACCCAGGTCCTCTGCAAGAGCAGCCAGTGCTCTTAACTGCTGAACAATCATTCCAACCCCCTCATAGGTATTTTAAAACAAATTTCCAAAATAGAAAATCCTGTTTTTCAAACACAATTCAGGGTATCATTATTGTATCCGAAAAGTTAGCAACTTCTTAGTATCAAATATACTCAGTTCCCACAGATATTTGTTGATTAGTTCATGCAAATTAGAAAATTAGACTCCAAGTAAAGTGTGTATATTGTAATGTATTGGCATGGCTCTCTTTTTGGGGGTAGGGATGGTATCATGTAGCCTGGGCAGGCCTCAAAACCACTACATAGTTCTGGATAATCTTGAACTTCTAATATTCCTATCTCCACTTCTGAGTGCTAAGATAACAGATGTATTCCACCATGCCTGGGTTGTCTGGTGCTGGGATGGAACCCAGGTCTTGGTCTGCTTGGTACACTGCTGGTAAGCACTCTACCCACTGAGGTACATACACCCACAGCCTTAGTCTTGCTCCCCCTTTTTTTGGCATTTTTGAGACAGGATCTCCCTATAGCCCCAGCTGGCCTGGAGCTCACTCTGTGGTCCAGGCTGGCCTTGAACTCACAGAGATCTGCCTGCCTCTGCCTTCCAAATGCTAGGATTAAAGGCTTAAAGGCATGCGCCACCATGCCCAGCTTAAAGACGGTTCTTAGCTGCCATGTGGGTGCTGAGAATCGAACCCAGGTCCTCTGCAAGAGCAGTCAGCACTCTTAATTGCTGAGCCATCTCTCCAGCTCTGGCTCTTAAATGATACTCAGTCTTTTGGTGTTGAGTTCACCTTAATCCCCTCTTGTTTTATGCAACTTCTGTGTGTTTCTGCAGCTGAGGATCTTGTCACTCATCCTGCAAGCTTCCCAGTCTGATCTTACTGGTTCCACTTCCTTGGCATTATCCAATGTGGCCGCCTTCATTCCCCAGAGATTGGGGGAGCCAGTGATCCTCAGGTGCACGCCGGAGGGACATCTGCCCTGAGTCAGCTGTTCACAGTCACCCTTTTCTCTTTACAGCATGTTAATAACCATCTGTGACAATTTGCCCAAGTCCATTAATTTATAGGTGATAGCCTCCTATTCCCTTTTCTGTGTATTATCTGGAAGAAGTTTAAAAAGAGAAAGTTTCTCTCATCAATTATTTACAGCATAGGAAAGGCACACACACACACACACACACACACACACACACCACCACCACCACCACCACCACCACCACCACCACCACCAACAACAACAACAACAAGCTTACTGCTTCCCATTTATATAAGCAAAATAATGAGCCAGTTCTTCTGCTCCTTTGGAAGTAAGTTGTTGTTTTCTGTTTTATTGGAGGTAATATTACAACACAGATATATTTGACATTGCATCCTATGTAGTCATTAGTTGTTTGATTCTCAAACTATGGCCAGTGGGAGCCTCCTCTAATCAGTGTCTGAGTCTCTTTAACAAGATCTCAACAGCTCTTGATAGCTTGCTTAATTTCTACTCAGAGAAGGGTCATCATTCATAGTTCATGCCTCAGGCATGGAAGTGGCCTATTGCATGATAGAACCCTGGTTCATTTTTGTGTGAAGTGGTATTCAGAGACCACAGTCCAGCAAGCATTTTTATTTTAAGCTTTGATTTATTGTCTTTTTTCAATGTCTCTCTCTCTCTCTCTCTCTCTCTCTCTCTCTCTCTCTCTCTCCTGTTGAAGGGACTCTGAAATAGTATTAGTATGACTTTAAAAATGTGCTTGGTTTTTTTGGGTTCTTATCCTCAGCCTTTAACCACTGCGCTATCCCCACAGCCCACGCCTTTAATCCTAGCACTTGGGAGGCAGAGGCAGGCGGATCTTTGTGAGTTCAAGGCCAGCCTGGTCTACAGAGTGAGTTCTAGGACAGCTGGGGCTACAGGGAGAACCTGTCTCAAAAAGACAAAAAAAATGTGCTTGGTAGGGCTGGAGAGATGGTCTAGTGGTTAAGAGTGCTGACCGCTCTTGCAGAGGACCCGGGTTCGATCCCCAGCATCCACATGGTGGCTGAGAACTGTCTGTAACTCTAATTCTAGGAGAACTCTAGTTCCAGGGGAATCCAACACCCTCTCTGACCTCCGCGGCATTGCATGACATGGGTGCACAGACCTACATGCAGACAGTACATTCATGGACATAAAAATAAAATAAAATGTGCTTGGTAAATTAAGCTGTAACCTTGAGCATGTATGTTGGGGAAGACTTGTCTCATGGGAAAGTTTATGCAAGAATGTATGTTGGGGAGTTACCTCCAGAATACATGTTGGGGAGTTACCTCCAGAATGCATGTTGGGGAGTTACCTCCAGAATGCATGTTGGGGAGTTACCTCCAGAATGCCTATTCCTTCTTCTAGTTTCCCATGGCCTCCTAAGTAGACATCGTATGGAGATAATGTTGATGTGCTCGTTTTATTTTGCTAAATGGTTATATTACAGCCATTTTATTATTATTCACTGTTCGATGAATATTCAGCTGTGACTCTAATGAGTAAGAGTGTAAAATCAGAGTCCTCTGTGCCTCTATCACTTGTGCATAGATGGAGAAATAAAAGTTAAGGAAATGGCACGAGTCTCCTGGACTTGGTCAGTTCTGTGATAATCCTTTTAGGTCCTGGTGGCCACACTGTGTCATCTATATTGTTACTCTGCCTCGTATTTTTCAGTTAACAATATCTTGCAGAAGCTGCTCTGTAGCCAACATCTACACATCTAGAGCTAGCCCACATTCTTTTGCATAATTGCATAGTACTGTACCATGTGCCAACAGCATAGCTTATGTAAACCACCAGCAGCAATGAGTATTTTGCTACTCTAAATAATACTTCAGTAAGAAGGCTTGGGCCTATTCTAAACTTTCCTCACCTAATTCTATAAATGTGACTGATAGGTTAAGGAAACTGCCGAGGGTCCCCTTCTAAGATGGGATTGAAGCATCAAACCACCTCGTACCATTCAGCCACAGAGCCTAGATTTGTAATTGCTGCTTCCTCTGAAGCCTTGGGCCTGGAGTTATACCAGTTCACTGTACAAGTCCTAAAGCCTTGGGCCTGGAGTTATACCAGTTCACTGTACAAGTCCTGCTGACTCAAAGCTCAGATTGAAGTTTACTCTGTCTTGGGTAAATAAAAATAAAGAATACTCTCTGCTGACTGTTACTTGATAAATGTAGTTTTAAGAAGAAGTCAAATTCCAAAAATTGGGTACATCTGAGGAACAAAATAGAAGCTCTTAGGCTGCAGAGTTTCCAGCTCCAACAGAGTCGAGCACTGGCTTTGTGTCAGGTGAAATGGGAGCACAGGGAGATGAGTCCCTCCGACAGGCCTTGCAGATGAAGCAGTTATATCACTTTTAGCAATGTACCATTGGTCCGTCTGTATAAGTGTTCTTTCTGGAAATGCAATATCGTGAAGGAATAAACTGTGGTGTTTGGGGAAGGTGATAGTCTAGATCATATGGAGAACTTCTAGAATCCAGTACTTCGAAACCAATTCAGCTTCTCAGGCTCCTTTTCCTGTAGCCCAGAGTTTGGCCTTCTGCTTTTCAAAGTCCGTTGTCCTTCCAGTGAAGGGAATGCATCCATGCTTCATGACCAGGTGTCCCCCACGAAGCCATTTCCCCTTCAGTGTCCAGTTGAAAATTGTGGGCCAGAATTTACCTTTCATTCTACCATACACTAGGTGAAATATTGGATGTGAACTTGGACCATGAACATTAAGTAAAATGGCAGCTCCAGGGAGTGGGCGGATGGCTCAGGTTAAAGCCCTGGCTGCTCTTGCAGAAGACCTGGTTTCAGTTCCCAGCACCAGCAGAGCAGCTGACAACCATCCATCACTCCAGTTCCAGGGGAGATGATGTCTTCTTCTGGTCCTAGGGCACTATACACATGTACTGTACATGCAGGCAAAACACTCCTGCATATAAAATAAAAATAAAAAATATGGCAGCTCAAAAATGCAAGAGCTCTTGCTTTTTAAAAGTATCTGCGAATTCTCAGTGTTTGGTAAAATAATTAGCACAAATGAATGCTTCTTCAACAGCTGGATGGGTGGGTAGTTGGACAGCTAATTGGGCTCAAAAACTTTGGGGGTTTAATTGTTTTTTTGTTTGTGTGTTTTAACTCTATGCATGGGGCAAAGGGATAGGCACCTCCATAGGCACCTGTGTGTATGTGGGTGCATGCACACTGTGTATGTTTATGTATGTGGGCACATGCACTGTGCGTGATTACATATATGGGTGCATGCACACTGTGCATGTCTATGTATGTGGGTGCATGCACACTGCGTGCCTACGTATGTGGGCTCATGCACATTGTGTGTATCTACATATGCATGCACACTGTGAGTGTTTATGTATGTGGGTACATGCATATGTGCATGTTTATGTATATGGGTACATGCACACTGTGCATGTTTATGTATGTGGATGCATGCACTGTGCGTGTCTACATATGTGGGTGCATGCACACTGTGCGTGTTTACATATGTGTGTACATGCACTGTGCAGGTATGTATACAGAGGCCAGAGGAGGACGTCAGACATCCTTCTTTGTCATTTCTCACCTTATTCTCTTGAGCCAGGGTCTCTCACTGAACCTGCCCCTTTCAGGCTTGCCTCACTTTGTGGTCCTTCCTGCTTCTGTTCTAGGATTCCTCCCTGCCCGTCCTGAGTAACACAATTACCCAACCTCCCTTGAAATGTCCAGACCCAGGAGGCCCGTAGCCAGCCTTCCACACCCAACTGCAAATCCACTTCTTTTTACTGAATATTTGTGCATTTCATACAATACTTGTTGATCATATGTAGATATTCCCCCTATCTGCACTCCAGGGTACCCCTCTGCCAGATTTCATGCATTCTGTCCTGTATGTTAAGGCCGATCAGTTGCCAATAGTTCTTCACCTAAGGTTGAGGCTTCTTATCCATTCCCTACTTTCCCTACTTCTTTTTTTTTTCTTTTCAAAACAGGGTATCCCTGTAGCCCCAGCTGTCCTGGAACTCACTCTGTAGACCAGGCTGGCCTTGAACTCACAAAGATCACCTGCCTCTCCCTCCCAAGTGCTAGGATTAAAGGTGTGCGACACTACACTCAGCCCATTCCCTACTTCTATGCTGGTCTTTTTTATCTGGTTTGAATTTGCATGAGTCTCTGTGCATGCTGACGTCATTGGTGGATGTTCATATGAGCAAGCTGCTCCTTTTTTTGAGGTGTTTTCCTTTTTATTTATTGTGTTCCTGTGTATGTGTATGTGAGAATGTGGGTGATGTGTACATGTGTGTGAGCACACCAGTGTGTGTGTATCTATGCATGAGTGGAAGCTGGAGGCACATGGAGGTGCCCTGCTGTATCTGTCTGTCTTATTCCTTTGAGACAGTCTCCCACTGAAACTGGAGCTAAGCTGGCAGCCAGCAAGTCCCAGAGCTCCTCTCATCTCTAGCTATCCCCCACTCTGGTGGGGTTCCAGGCACATGTGGCTGTAGCCAGATTTTGATGTGGGTGCTATGGATTTAAACTGGGGTTAGCAGAAAGTACCTGCTAAGCCATCTCACCAGCCCCCAAATCTGCTGCTTGCCAGAGGAAATTGGTGTGAAAACTTGTTTCCATATTTTCACACAGGACTGTGTGCAAGAACTCATGTCCTGACATAGCTACCACTTCCTCCCTCTGGAGTTTGTGTCTGACAGCGGCCTATGCAGCCACAGAAGGACTGATGGCTTTGTCTGTGCTGAACCCTCGGGGGGGGGGGCAGAGATTCCCAAGAGAAGATAAGCCTCCTGGTTCTGTTATGTGATTGCAGGATTGTGTGTCCCCCATGCCCTTCAATGAAATTAATTTCTGCCCAGTAAGTCCTGTTCCCAGCATCTCAAAGAACCAGAGATCAGCAAGCAGATTGGACCACAATATGCCTCAGGCCTACCTTTGTGTAAAAAGGTATAAACTGTACCCTAAGAGATAGATAAGACTAATGCTTATTGATGGCACTTAACTTCAGAGCCCCAGGGAAGTTGTATACAGCCAAAATGCATTGTAGGGCTACAAACATACCTTCAAATATCCAGAAGGAACACTTGCCCGAGATATGTTTGCTTCATTAATAAATTCATCTATCCACATAGCTGCCACCTTTTATTCATTAATAAAATACTTATTTAACTCATTAATAAAGGAACTGCAAAGACAGAAAAGTTTGTTCAAATAACAATAGAACATAAGATGTTTATACAGGGATCCAAAAAAGGAATGCAAAATAAATTTGTATCTGATATTCCAAATTAGTCAAAGTCTTAGGTCAATAAACTTAGAATGTGTGGGGTTATATTTTGTCTTGCATATAGAATAATTTATCAGTATTCTACAATTAATTTCTAGCTTCACAGATCTGGACCTTAACCAATATCAAAATGCCAGTCAAACTTAATGTTTAGAACAACATGACCTATGACACAGATTTTATCTTTATTTTTAAGTTTTAGACACTTTTGCTTAATAAATTGCCCAATTTAATCTGTAAGATCTTAAAATGAAATATCCATGTTCTTAGCTTCAAGATAAGCAATGACTAGGTGTTTTAAGGAAAAAATGTACCTACTAGGGATCTGACGGGCACATTGCAGACACCCTTACAGCTGCAGTGAGTCAGAAGGGGACAGGCTAGCACCAGGCTCACATGGGCACATTCCACAGGCAAGATGGTCACTCAGCACACTAGCACAGGGCTAGTGGACGTGCTGAGAAGGCTTTCTGGAGGGAGCATCATTTTGAGTCTGGTATCGATCATGAGGCAACAGATGGACAGGAATGTCCTCAAGTACACCCAAGTTTGTCCCAAAGCCCTGCTTAGAAGCAGTTGGAGCCTGAATCATCAGTAGTCCTCCGCTGCTAGAATCAGGGAGAATTTCTAGACTTTATAGGTGTGTGTACCTGAGCCATATCATAGGAGATGACGGCTTCTGGTGCTGTGCCTGAGCCATGTCGTAGGAGATGACGGCTTCCGGTGCTGTGCCTGAGCCATGTCGTAGGAGATGACGGCTTCAGGTGCTGAGCCTGAGCCATGTCGTAGGAGATGACGGCTTCCGGTGCTGTGCCTGAGCCATGTCGTAGGAGATGACGGCTTCCGGTGCTGAGCCTGAGCCATGTCGTAGGAGATGACGGCTTCCGGTGCCGTGCCAGAGCCATGTCGTAGGAGATGATACATTTTCAGGGATTTTGTGAGCCCTTTGAGGTCACATCAGTAGCTTGAAATCCCTCCCGAAATATTCAGATCATTGAAAGATTGGATCTGTAAATCAGGGATTCCACCCTCAGAGATCTGCTTCCTGAACCTTCATCAGTGTGTCACTGAAGCTTCCTCCAAAGAAATTCAAAGCCATCGGTTTATTTTTCTGAAATATTTTATCTTTTTTATGTCTATGCTTTATTGCCTGCATATATGTAAGTGCACTCATGTCATGCAATGTCCACAGAGGTCAGAAGAGCATGGGATTTCTCTGGAACTGCAAGGTTGTTAGCTGCCACATGGGTGCTAGGATTTGAACCCAGGTCTTCTGCAAGAGCAGCCAGTGCTCTCAACTGCTGAGCCACCTCTCCAGGCCCCATGAGTTTATTTTTCATTTTCTGAGAGAACAATTAAGTGATTCTCATCTCCACCAATTAATATAGTTATAAGTTGGAATAATGTACCATGTACCCAAGGGACTTGAAGAAGCTATCTCTTACCGCCCCCAAATTGGCATCACTATACCTTCTTCTCAGGCCTAGTTCAGTCCACCAGAACTGCATTAAAGAATCTGGGCAGTCGTATGCTTTCTGGATAAGGGTGGCTCTCAACCCTCCTCAAGAACCTGCTTTGTACCGTAGATGGAGGCTATTTATTACATTGAATTACAACTTGGCAAAGTACAGAGAATAAATGACTGTGGGTGTGCCCAACCCCAATTGGGACATCTAGAACACTGCTCAGGAAACATTCTGGAAGAGGAAACTGAACCATTCTGTAAGAACCAGTGAGCTCGGAGATAGTGTTTTCTGGGCGTGACAAGAATGTTGCAGCCATATACTCTCAGCAATATTGTTGTTCACTCAAGACCACACCAGCTGACATGCCAACAAGGTCCCCTCCCCTAGCTGAACAGCTGTAGGCAGTCAATGGCTGCTGAGGGAAGAAGAGCCCATTTTCTTCAGTGACAATCCCCTGATAGGTTTCCCAGGCCTCTGAACCTGTGTAAATTCAAAGAACACTGATTAGACTCAGCAGGTTTGTGCATGTGTGCATGTGTGTGTGTGTATGTGAGAGAGAGAGAGAGAGAGAGAGAGAGAGAGAGAGATAGTAATTCAATATTAAATTTAACATAAATCAGTATAATAATACTATAGAGGACAAAGACATAAATTTTCGAGGAGGATGTTGTGGCAGAGGTGACAACAAAGGAGGTGGGGGGGTGGAAGGGAGGAGTGAAGTTATATAAATATACTGTACTCATGTATGACATTCTAAAGTAAAAAGGTTCATAGCTTTAAAAAAATTATTTTCTTGGCCTGGGAAGATAGCTCAGTCAGTAAATTATTTGTCCCCAAAGCATGAGTTCAATCCCTAAAACCCACATTTAACAAAAAAGCCTGGTATGGTGGAACACAAGAACTAGGGAGATGAAGATATACACACCCACGTGAGCTTGCTGGGTCACCAGCCTAGCCACCACCTGACCTGGCAAGCTCCAGGCCAGAGAGACCCTGTCTGAAAAAAACAGCTTGACGGTGCTTGAGGAACACCTGTGACTGTCTGCTGGCCTCCATACACATGCTCACACATGAAATATTCACACACACACAAACACACACACACACACACAAACACACACACGCACAAAATCTGGTCTCTATTTTACATTTAGAAGTTAGAAAATATACTGACTGAAACAGTGAACTTCTGCTCAAAACAGTCAACTTCCTCATGGAGAATATTGAGAAAGACTGAGAAAGAGATGAAAAGCATGTTTGGCAGAATGCATGAGCTCTGGCGGGGTAGGGGAATGGGTGGGAACACGGGTCTAGATTTGATAAAAAAATAAAAATAAATTTATGTGAAAAAAAAAGAAGTTAGAAAATATTCAACACATCCTAAAGAGAGTAAGAAATGTCCTCAAATGCTTGTAACAATGCAGCCCAGTGCAGTTCGCTCAGCAAGTATATCTTGCAGTAGCTGTCAATGATGTGCATCAAAAATGTTTGTAGAATCTCCAGGGCTGAGGGTTATAGCTCAGTGTTACAGCAACCCTGGGACCCCAGGTTTGATCCCCAGAACGAGAGAGGGAGAGAGAGAGGGAGAGAGAGAGAGAGAGAGAGAGAGAGAGAGAGAGAGAGAGAGAAAGGTTTTAAACTAATTCATACCTGAGTGTCAAACCCAAGACACTCTCAGTGAGTGAGTCTGTGATAGGACAGAGTCATCCATATTTTCTAAAAAAGAAAACTGGTGCAACGCAGACATTAACATTAATGTATCCTTAGACTTAGACTGCATATAGATGATGTCTTTACAGAAGATCAGTGTGTGTGTGTGTGTGTGTTAGACTTTATCTTTTTAGGCAACTTTAGGTTTGTGGAAGACTTAAGCAGAAAGTAGAGAATTACAATATACTTACTACCTCCCATCCCAACACAGTTTCTTCTATTATTTAAAAATACAAAACCAGGGCTGGAGAGATGGCTCAGCGGTTAAGAGCGCCGACTGCTCTTGCAGAGGACCTGGGTTCAATTCCCAGCACCCACGTGGCGGCTAAGAACTGTCTTTCACTCCAGTTCCAAGGAAATCCGATGCCCTCTTCTGACCTCCACGGCATTCCATGACACGGGTGCACCAACCTACATGCAGACAGTACACTCATATACATATAAATAAATAAATAAATAAATAAATAAATAAATAAATAAAATAAACACACCAATGCTGTAATGTAGTCAGGGGATGAGGGAGCTCAGAGAAAGGTGGTCTGATTGAGGTGCCAGGAGGGGCCATCAGAGAAAAGTGATGTCCAGTACCTTCTTCATAGACACGTAAGCGAGGCTGAGCAAAGGGGAGATGACGGACTTGTACAGGGCATGTAGTCACAGAGGGGGCGGTGGATCAGTGCCGCTGTGCACCTGCTGGAAAATGAAATTTAAACAAAAGTAACTTGGCCAACCGGAGTACGAGTGCTGGAGAGTTAACATCGAAAGCTTCTATCTTCTTGATTACAGACCAGTACTGCAAGAGGAGGAGAGGAGCTATCTTCAAGAGGTTCAGTCTAGGGAGGGATCATGTGCTCTCCAGTTCAGGAAATGCACACTGCTTGTCCATCCATAAGACACTTGATTTCACCCAGCTGGAATGAGGCCCCCTTCCCACTATATCCAAGAACTCAAATTGTTTCTTTGCCAGATGGAATAGGAGTAAATAAGTCACTGATGCCTTTAAAATAGTAATGGTACATTTTAATAAAAAGATTTTAGTAAACAAGGAGTCGTTAGTAGCTACAGAAAGGTCTCTGTATGCTCTACCTGCCAGTTGTCACCCAGTGACATGGATGGTAGAGTAGAAAAGTGCTGATGGCCTTTTCTGTCTCCTGCTTCTGAACTTCAGGATAACCTAGATGGCAGGTTTCTCTACTCTTCCCTGGGCGCGCTCAGACCTCCATTGTATCCAATGCTGGGGTCCCTTTATAAAAGGTGTGTTCTGTGTGTGTGTGTGGTAGTTATAGGTGTTGAATATCTTACAGGAGTTCATTGACTTGGCTTGACTGGTCAGCAAACCCCAGGGATCAATCCTCTGTCTCTGCTTCTCCAGGACTGTGATTATTAAATGGGTTTTAGAATTACAGAAGGATTGAACACAAAGTATAGCATTGCCATATTCTTAGTACCCCTGCCCCATACCCCAACATGGTGTTTTTCTTATTACAAAACAAATGCATTTAGTGTGCTTCATTTGTTTGTTGTAGTTGAGGAACCTCCACGATCCATTATGATTTGCTAACAGTCATAGTTTACTTTGGGCCTGCTCTGTGTTTTTACCACTTCCCAATTTCAGAGCACCTCCAAACATGGCCCCCATTTAATCTCTTTGCCTTTCTGGACCTCTAATGGAGGTGATTAGAATAAGCAGTCAGGATTTCTATATAACTCCAAATACCCAACAGCCTAAGCTTGCAGAGTAACTGCCAATCAACTGTACCTCTGTCACTGCCCAGGACTGACAGAACAAGGTTCTTATCTAAATCAATTTCAGTAAAGCTCACAGTCCCCATTGTGAGGTGCCACATTAAAGAATCTTGCATGGTCTAGACATAGACTATTCCCAGTGGGTTTTTGCCCTATTCTCCGGAAATAATTGCTACTGATAAGTTTGCCATTAAATCCCCTGAGACCCAAGATGGTGATTACTGATTAGCAGTCTCATGTTGTTGAGCTGGGCTTTTTAATCTTAGCTCCAGCCAAATGAAACTGTCTGTCACTTTGTTTCCATTTGTGGTGATTGTTTTGGGGAACTGCTGTCTTGGTCTCCCAGAGATCCGCCTGCCTCTGCCTCTGAGATGCTAGGATTAACAGGATGTGTCAGGGTGCCCAGCTGCAGAAGGAATTTTGATGCATCCTCTTAACAGGCTCCACATTTCCCTTCATGCCCCGCTCCCGTTGCAGAATGTCCTCTAGACACACTCTCCTCACCTTCCCTACTTCCTTCCTCTTCTCCCAGTTATTTCTTTCCCTGTGAACCGAGATTCTGTTCTATTCCAGACCCTCTTCTCACATGTCACAGCTTGTACAAAACACTATCCTGATCACACCTTAACCCCGGGACTTTTCCCCGAGTCCACTCTCAGACCATGTCTCTCTTCTGGGCAGACTACTTGAATAGCTTCTCAGCCTGCTCTGCAGGTCAGGCCTGCCCCGGGCTCCATTTTCTGCTTATTGTATCCCTGTGCTATCTTCTCCATGATTACTCCTTTCCCTATCCTAACTACCTTGCAGCTTGTAGGCTGTTTGATTCACTAGTCAAAGGTTCTCCAAGTCTAGTCTACATACCCATGGGGGTCTGAAAGGCAATTTTGCTAAGATCACTGAAACATTGACTTTCCAGCTCACCCTGGTTTGTTTGTTTGCTTTTGGTCTTTTTGAGACAGGCTCTGCCTGCAGCTACAGCTGGCCTGGAATTAGCTATGAGGCCCAGGCTGGCCTTAATTCTCACAGAGGTCCACTTGCTTCTGTCTCCCGTGTGCTGGAATTAAAGGCATGCACCACCACATCCGGCACCATGTTGTTATTTTCAACGATGGTGCAAAAGGAGTGTTGAGGAAAGATACTGCTACCTCTGCACCAAACCACAACCGTGGTAGCAAGCCAGGAACATAGTCCTTGTGTTCCTCACAAAAAGTTGCCATGTTCACTGAATCCTTTTCTTCATACAACAGTAGGAATTATTTAACTTTTGATGCTTGAGTGAACACATTTTCCTTATTATTTTTAGTAGGAATGCCAAACATATAAAGCACTTAAATTGTGGGACCCTCATAGGAAGGGACTTGTATGACTGAGTTTTCAACGGAATTTGCCTTTTCCTGTTTAATGAACCATCATTCTTCACCATTTTTATAGGTGTATAGTCATTGGACATAATGGCGGCTTTCATAAAGAAACTTTCATTCAGCTTTATCATGTACTTTGGCCATATTCATCCCGCTCTTCTCTTACCTTTCTCCCCCTTCCCACAATTTACCCACCCCTTTCATGTCAGATAGGTAGACTGACAGAGTGATTGATGGGTAGCTAGGTATTATATGCATGATATTTACATAAATTGTAGCATTACATACATAATATATACATAAAGATGTAGAGACATATACATAGCTGATTTTAGTTTTATATGTAATCTCTAGAGTCCATAGGAGAAAATATGAAATAGGCTGTTCTGAGTCTGGCATATTTTGCTTAACATGATGATCCCCAGTTCCATCCAGTTTCCTGAAAATGATATCATTTCATTCTTCTTTATGGCTGCATAAGGCTCTATTGTATACTGATGCAGCATTTTCTTTATTAGTTTATCTGATATGCACTGGAGCTGGGTCTGTATCTTGGCTACAGTGAGCAGCTGCAATCCACATGGATGGGCAGGGATTTCTGTGGTGTGCTGACATGGGCTCCTTTGGGTATATTCCCAGGAGTGCTCTAACTGGATTGTATGGTAGTTCTATTTTTAGTTATTGGAGAAACATATTGATTGGAGCACATTTTTAATAGAAATAACAACTCCTCCTCGACACAAAAACTAAAAGAAAATTTAAGTATGTCAGATATTTTCTAGAAATGAATGAAAGGAGCAATTTTAGAAAAATTAAAAGCTTCTGTACATCAAAAGAAACAATCAAGGAAGTGAAGAGAAATCCCACAGAGTGGGAGGAAACCTTCACCACAGAAACATCTGACAAAGCATTGGTTTCCAGAATATATAAACTACTCAAAAAACAAAGAAGAAAACAAATGACCCACTCAATAGATGGAGCAAAGAGCTGAACAGAGACTTCACAAGTGAGGAATTAGAGATGGCTGAGAAACATCACTAATCATTAAGGAAATGCAAATCAAAACCACTTTAAGATATCATTTTACTCCAATAAGACTGGCTAGGATCAAGAAAACAAATGAAACCAAGTGCTGGAGAGGTTGTGGGGAAAGGGGAACACTCATCCACTGCTGGTGGGAATGTAAACTCGTACAGCCACTATGAAAAGCAGTGTGGAGAACCCTTGGAAGACTTGGAATGAACTTGCCACACCCGATCCAGCCATACCACTCCTAGGCATGTACCCCCAAGACTCACCCCACCACAGAGATGCATGCATAGCCATATTTATTTCAGCTTTCTTCACAATAGCAAGGAGCTGGAACCAATCCAAATGCCCCTCAACTGACGGGTGGCTAGAGAAAATGTGGTACATCTACACAATGGAGTTTTTTTTATTTTTATTTATTTTCTATGTGTATGAATGTACTGTCTGCATGTAGGTTTGTGCACCCATGTCATGCAATGCTGCGGAGGTCAGAAGAGGGTGTTGGATTCCCCTGGAACTGGAGTTCTCCTGGAATTGGAGTTACAGTTGGTTCTCAGCCACCATGTGGGTGCTGGGGATAATACCCAGTGTCCTCTGCAAGAGCAGTACGGATGCTCTAATAATCCTCTTAGGCATTATCTTCTACCAGTCCTCCACACATGGAGTTCTATGCAGCAGTAAAGAAAGATGACATCATGAGCTTTGCAGGAAAATGGCTGGAGCTAGAAGACATCATGCTGAGTGAAGTAACACAGTCCCAGAAAAACAAACGATGAATGGTATCCCTCATCTGTGGATGCTAGTGCCAATTACCTAGTTGTAAGTATTTCTTGTGCATGGCCCCTTGAGCTTTTGTCCAAGCAGTTGGGATTGATGCATACTGGAAACAACAACAATAATAATAACAACAACAACAACAGAGAGGACTGCATCAAAGAACTGACTGAAAGAGTGAACTTCTGCTCAAAACAGTCAACTTCCACATGGAGAATATTGAGAAAGACTGAGAAAGAGATGAAAAGCATGTTTGGCAGAATGCATGAGCTCTGGTGGGGTGGGGGCATAGGGTGGGGAACACGGGTCTAGATTTGATAATCTTGTAGAAAATATATATTAATAAATAAATAAAAGAAAAAACACTGTACTTCGTTAGAAATTAATATTCCATAAGCTAGATTCTTTCCTTCATTATTTGTAGATCTTTTGCTGATATTAAGAAATATAACATTTTTTGTGTTGTATAATAAAATTTGTCAGCATTTGGAATACTTGCATGACTCTATGAACAAATATATTTGTATGGCCGATATATTTCTTTAACTTGCATCGGTAAGTCTTTCAAAGAGCAAGGTAAACCAAAGGTCTCACTGTGATTGAGTATACGTTTATCAATGTGTCTTCCAATTTTACATTTTTACCAACTTGTAAGGAAATAGCACCCCTTGAACCCTGGCGTAGTGTTGGAGAAGACCTTCATGTTTCTCTGACATGACTGTCAGAATCCTATCCTTCTCACACAGGATCCATAGGAGGTCAGCTTCTCTCCACACACATCAACCAGAGGAGCATGTGGCCACAGACTGAGTGCTGAAACAGAACTGAGAACCCAAAAGTTCTCTTTTCATCTCTAAAATAGATATGCAATACTAGATTGTTTCCAGTTTTTCCACTATTGACTTTTTAAAAGAATTATTTTCATACAGAGCATTTTTTGAGGTTAACCTGTAACTACCTTATTTTTGTTATATTTTAAACCATCCAGTTCCAATATCAGCTACAGTAGACATCAAGAGCTATCACACACCTCCTCTAATATAAGCTCTTTGGAGACCTCAATAATGTTTAAAATTAAAAAGAGGTTTGGAAGCATAAGGATGAGGACTTTGTAAAAACTAAAACAGTTTTTAAGGAAAGCTTTGATCTAAGGCTCCATATTGGACTGCCTGACAAAAGAATCTAAGCGACCACTGCCTGAGTGTCTCTAAAATGGAAGAAAAATTTATTTTTAAAAATTGTGATTTAAAACCTATCATGTCTAATTTGTGCTGATCACAAAGCTGGGAAGGTAGGGATAGGAGGGTGGATCTGGTAGGAGTGGGGGAGGAGGGTGAATATGATCAACACATGTTGTATGATGTTCTCAAAGAACTAATAAAATGAGGAAGAGAAAAATAAATTTAAAACCATAATAAAAAACAGATTATATTCAAGGTCAGGACACTTGTCCTTGAAGAACCCAACTTCACAGTGCTCTGTGGATGGGAGGGGAAGAGTGGTCTTCTGCTTCTTTTTCTGTTGTCTCCTCCATTCTATCATCTTCCTCCTCTGTCCTATCTTTATTTTAGTATAGTATTTTTGAGGTGCTGAAGATGGAACCTCTAACCCTGAACTTGCCAGGCAAACCCTGTACCACTGAGCCACCTATACCCAAGCATTTCAGCCCATCCTCCACCAAGCCATTAGCCTGAGTCATTCATTAGATTTCTTTTATCCTGTTCTGTTCCTCTTCTGCCAGGTCATTGCTTTCTGGCAGTCTCGTCTTGATCATTGTTCACTCTCTGTCTTCAAAGCTGCTTCCTTTTAGGTCCTATAACTTTTTCTGGTAGCATCATCTAGCTGTCCTCCATCTCTTTACTCTTTTCCTTGCACAAATAGATTTTCAAAAATTATTTCTATTAATAATTTTAAAATTCACACTTGATTTTTATAGAGTGTGTTTAAATATAGTAAGCTGCAATTGTGAAATTTAAACACACACACACACACACACACACACACACATGCATACACAGGCAACCATCCACTAAAATATGGTAGATGGTTGTTAGACCTTGTGTATGTATCCATAACTACAAGAGAAAGCTTGTGATTTTCAGACCATTTTTTAGATAGGCTTTAATGTTGAAAATGCAATGATTTCAAGTAAATTCCAAGCAGAAGTCTAAAGCTAAAGCAAACAGTGATATTGCTTATTAGTGTGTCTGGAGGACGTGCACATAAAAATGTTACTTCAGTGGTTGAAGGTTGAAAAACCAGGTCACGAAGGGAAGCTCAGTGCTGTGGTCTCACACACGGTCCCCACTGTCACCACACCTGCACCCTTCCAAAATTTCTCATATTTCTCCATGATAACATCTTTCAAAGAGATTTGTTTCAAGCTGAATGAATAAAACCTACTGAAAATACCTTTTCAGAATCTAATATAAATGTATATGAGAATGTGAGAAGAGGTTTAGCCAAAAAGTTAACATTTAGCTAAAATGGTAGACATTCTAAACTTCCTAGAAGCAAAGTAGAAAATATTTTAATCTTGTTGTAAGAAGAGGATAATTTATTAATAGTGTTAATGACCCTAATATAAATTGTTGATTCTTTCAAATAAAGGAAATTTAAGTTTCCCTAATCTTTCTAGATTATCAGCTTTTAAAGCACTTGTTGATTTGACATTTTTGCCAGTTTTCCACGATGAATAACTTTTGAAGTCCTTTATTCCAAATAATAATTTATTCTTAAAAAGAAAAGGCAAAGCTCATTTTATTTAGTTGCAACATACAGTTCTGAACTCAGATTTTAAGTAAAGAAGGACCTCACCTGTCTGTATAATCAGAATACCTCAAGGCTGAGGAGATGGCTCAGTAGACAGTGTTCACTGCACAAAGTTGAGGACTTGACTTCCTATCACCAGAACCCATATAAAAAACTGGGTGTGGGAGTGAGTGCCTATAACCCCTGCACTGGGTAGGGGACAGAGACAAGTTGATCCCCAGAGCTTACTGGCCAGAAAGTCTACATAAGCAGTTAGCTTCAGGTTGAGTAAAAGTCTCTATCTCAAAAAATAAGGTAGAGAATAAGAGCTGATGGGACCTAACCAGCAAACATTATAGTAACTACTCTTTCTACCACGACCCAAGAAAGCCTCATGTATCTATTAGGAAAGCCTCTGGTTATAAGAGAAAACACAGTGGAGAGAACAAGCTGGGTTAATTTGTTGGGAAGTGCAGAGATGTCTCTCCACATTTGTTCAGCAATTCAACATCTGTGTAATGTTTTTGCTCTTTCCTTTATGATCACACAATAGACACCCCGGCTGAAAACACTGGGCTTGCTTGGGACCAGGGGCCAAGAAAGAATCAGCCAAGCTTCTGAGTGGTTCCTTTTTGTGAGGATTTCATGTATCCTCAAAGTCCTTCCTAGTTATCTGATACTGTCACGTGACCATTTATACTTTCAAGGCTACTGGAAAAGAAGCAATAGTCTTTTGAGCCTCTGCAACAGAAGACCAATGGAGAAGGGTGGAGAGTGTTGTCATAGCCTTGTAATTTCCAAAGACTGAAAAAATGAGCAAAAAGCAACATAAAAAGAAGATAAAAAGTGAATGAAAAGAAAACTAACAGATTAATACTGTTAATATTTTCCCCATAGTGAGTCTTCGCTGTACACTGGAGAGTAGTCCATGTATCTCACACTTGTCCTCTTGCTTGGTCCTCCTGAAAACTCTGTAAGCACACAGCATTACTCTGTTTTCAGGGGACAGAAACCAAGGTGAACGCTTGCCTAAGGTTTTGCCTCTGGCTTCAACATTTCTGCTCTGAAGAACAATAGCACTTTGAACATATTTTCTCCTCATTGTAGATCCATCTCACACTCCTCCCAAGTGCTGCAATAAATTACAAATGCTCTGAAATGCCTCGGGAGTTTCCAGACCTTGGCTAATGAGGTAGACTGAGCCGAGGATGCCTGAGTGGTTCCAGCAAGAGCTGCCCAGCACTCCCTTCCGCAGTAATGACCTTTCGTCTCCCCTGGTTTTCGACTGTTAGCACTCATTACTGCCATTCTCAATTCTGACCTTGATGCACAAGTGCCTTCTGTACACGTTAGATGATGTTAGATAGAGTTCTATTTTAGGAGGTTCTGATAAGCAGCTCCTTGAGGCCCCTTTGTTTTTTTAGAGTTGTGCCATCAGCCTCCTGTACTGTAGCCCAATCGTTTCAGTTTGTACAAGGTCACCTTCTGGGCTCAGTCCTAAGTAGGTCAGCTAACTTTCACCCAGACATAAACTCTGTCCCATAGACTGATTCTTAGACGAGCTGTTTTTAGGATCATGTAAGATTTTCATTCTCACAAGCAATGGCAAAGAATGATAGGAGGTCATATGAACATGTGCTCTCTGACTTGACACCTAATACTGTACGTTGGTAATTTTGTACCTCCAGAGCCTGATCATCCATGCAGCACTTAATAAGTCAACTTATATTCGCTGAATAAATATTTATCAAGAGCCAGTTATGTACCAAGTATGAGAACCGCAGAGTGGGGAGGGGATATGATATTGTGAAACGTGTTCTTTTGGGAAGCAGATCAGGAAAAGCAAGCATGACCTGAACAGCGAGCACTGAGAGACCAGATGAACTGTGGTAGAATCCATCCCATGTTGGAATACTGCTCAGAAATGGGAAAGAACAAGCACTGTCATAGCCAACCCTGTGGAGGAATCTCCTGTGCATGACTGTACTGACCTCACACTGAGAAACACAAAACTGATCCATGAGGATTGAACTCAGGCAGGTGGTCAGCTTTGGAAGAGTGTTATGAAAAAATGGAAAAGGAACAAGATGGCTCAGTGAGTAAATGCACCTGCTGCCAAGACCTGAGTTCAAGTCTCAGGTCCCAAATAGTGGAGAGAGAACTGACTGCTACTCTGACCTCCACATACATGTTGTGGCAAAGAGAGAGAGAGAGAGAGAGAGAGAGAGAGAGAGAGAGAGAGAGAGAGAGAGAGAGAAAGAGACTAAATAAAGTGTAATAAGAATGAAAAAGAAGGTTCAATTAGTTTGAAAAGAAGGAGACTGAGACCAATTACCCTTCAGAGATGAGCTTTATTAGTAGTGAGACCCTCGTGAGCATGAGGGCCATGATCTGTCCTTGAGACCAATTGGCATGGTTAAAGTATTATATCAAAGACAAGAAGAGACCTTAAAGGGAAAGAGAAGCTTCCCTTTAAAACCCAGAGAGGATCCTCATTAAGAGAGAAAGTAAGGGGCTGGAGAGATGGACTAGCAGTTAAGAGTGCCGACTGCTCTTGCAGAGGACCTGGGATAGATCCCCAGCACCCATGTGGTGGCAGAACCGTCTCTAACTCCAATTCCAGGAGAACTCCAGTTACAGGGTAATCCGATACCCTCTTCTGACCTCCGCGGCATTGCACAACATGGGTGCACAGACCTGCATGCAGACAGTACATTCATCCACACAAGTAAATATATAAAATAACTAAAAAAAAAACTATAAAAGAGCTTTATTAAAAGAGAGAGAGAGAGAGAGAGAGAGAGAGAGAGAGAGAGAGAGAGAAAGCAAAAGAGTAATAGAGATATGTACCATGGACAAGATGACATGGGCATGGGGAGGTAGTGCCAAAGGACAGAGTAGAGAAAGGGAGACAGACCGTCTCTTACTTTTGTCACTTTTCTCCCAGGGTGGGGGCCTGGCCAGTTTCAGGGTGAGCATCAGAATTCTTTGCTCAGAGATAAGGAAAACATTTATTTACAAGTTCCTACAACATAGGGACCACATTGTAGGAAATAGAAGATGGAGTTGCAGGAAAAGTGTGGCCCGAGTTTTGGAAGACAGGCAGCCAGGAGGTCTGTGATTAGTGGAAGTAAGGGAAGGACTTTGTAGACATGCAGGAGCTTCTGGGGTCTGGGTAATTTATCTTGATATGGGAAAGTTCACTCTGTAAGAATTGACAATGTTTCTTTTTTATGTGCATGTTATAATTTATCCAAACAAATTTATCTTAGAGAATATGAATGCTGGCAGCGCTCACTTGAAGAAAGGTACAGGGCCAGTGCGATGTGATGGAGATTAGCTGTGGACCCTAGACAGCGTAGTCGCCCAGTTTGGAAGTAAATGGGCTCACCATTTATAAGCCTATGTCCCTTGATCCCAAACCATGTGTTCTGAACTCCAACCTATCTCCTTGCCTCAAAGTGCTACTGTTTACTTCACAATGCCATACGTGGCCCTTTACTTTGCAACCAAAGTTCTGAGAAAATAGTCAGGTGGCCAGTCTTATCTCTGAGATTGATGGTGGGGCACTTTCTTTTTAATCTCCTCCTCTCTGTGTAGTGGGACGTTTTCTGTACACAAGATCATGAGTCTCCAGCCTGAATTACATTTAGATTAAAGGTTAACTCAGAGAAAAGCAGCTGTTAACTGTGTATCCATGCTGCAAAGTTACTTACAATGTGTACATACAGGTTCCTTTCTGAAATGAAACGTAACTGTGCTCTCATAGTAAATATCAAGCACCCCACCTGTCCCAATCCCACTTTTTCTGTTGAGATTTTTATATGTGATTTCTCTCTTTGAGAGAATATAATTTGGTACATTCTTTGTATGCTTTTTCTTCTCCAACTACATGGCAGTCCCTACAAACCTGCCTTGATTTCTTTTGCATCCCCAGTGCCTTGACCTGGCACATGAGATCAAGGAGTGACTGTGTTTTGTTGACCACTGAACCCCAGATCCTAGTGAAGTGCTGGGAGCATGGTATGCACTTTGTAAATATTCCTGCATAAAAGAGTCTGTCCTTAATTTATTGAATGGTTAGATCCTGGATTTGGCGCAGGTCAGCAATCATCTTAATCGTTCCCAAAGTTGTGCTCCTAATTTTATTTCAAATTACTTAAGCATTAAAGACAAAAGCAATTTTTTGGATTTCTTCTGTTCCATTGCTTGACATCCCCTCCCCCCCCAAATCTCGCAGAGCTGGGATTGATCCTGACTTGGAAGGAATTCTGAACATAATTCTGAACATAAATTCTGTGAAATGCCCTGGTTTGCCCTATACTGCAAGAATTAGTAACTTAAATAAGTTCTGCCTACAGAAATTCATGTTAAGGTGTCAGTTTCATCAGTGAGTTACCGGTTGATGCATCTTTCAATTCAAAGAGATTTGGGCACATACAAATTTGCTGTGGCTTTCTCAAGCATTTTTACACTATTCCAGGGTCTGAAGAGGACAACTTAAGAGAAGGAATAAGGCAGCCCAAGCCACATGCAAAGACTTTTACTTGGCAGGTTAAAATAAAACGTACCAGATCTCCAAGACAGAGCATTAAACATATGAAATACTGCAGCAGAAATTCATATCACTATCCCATGTTGACATCATTGGGGGCCATATTGGTTAAAGTAAAGTTCATTTCACCTGGTTCAAATTTTTGAAATGTGGCCACTAGAAAATTTAAAATTCCAAATGTGGCTAATGTTGAGTAGCTGACCCCTGGAGCACAGTTATAAGTCTTGAGGCTTGAGAGAAGGCTCAGTCAGTAGAGTGATGGCACGAAAGCATGGGGAGCTAAGCCTACTCCCAGCACTTGCATAAAAGCTGGACTTGGTTGGGGGTGTGCACCCACAACTCCAACACTGGAGAGGTAAACAGACAGGTCCCCAGGCTTGTTGGCCAGCCCTCCTCGAGTCACTCACAAGTAAAAGGTCCTTTCTCAAAAAACAAGGTGGACGGCTCCTGAGAAATAACACCCAAAGTTGACCCGTGACCTCTACAGACGTGCACACACTTGTGCATGCACACTTATGCTTTCATGTTCTCTCTCTCTCTCTCTCTCTCTCTCTCTCTCTCTCTCTCTCTCTCAATAGCTAGGGAGATAGATAAGTAGCTAGTTAGGTAAGTAGGTACATACATACATACAGACAGACATATAGATAGGCTATAGTTGCCTTGATGAGCAACAAATCTTAATTTTCAAAAAGAACTCATGTGGTTGAAGAGCTGTAATATCACAAGGCAGTGAGCAGTTAGAATGGTCACTATGTTCAAGTGAGAACACTAAAGTTCTGATGAAACATCTATTTATATTTAGCTCTGTTCTAGAAAAGCTTCAGCTCCCTGTCAACCCAGAATCTCAGTGGTCTTTCACAATGCCAGGGTGGCTGAGTGTCATAGAGCTGCTGGATGCTCTGTGGGTGGTCCTCAGATAATGTCCTAGCCTTCATTTTGAAGTGTAATTTTTTTCGAAATATTGCCTTTTGAAATGAGCACAAAACTGTAGAACTGGGCCACAAACCCTAATCTTAGTTGAAGAATTATTGGCAGCTGATTACTGCTGGGTTAGGAAGAGCTGATCTTTTTTTTTTTTTTAGCTGTGCCCTTTTTCTAAGCCTGGGGAACATTCTGTGGAAGAGGGGTTGTGGTAGATTGTAAGGGCTGAGATTGGGGGGAATGGTGAAACGACAACAATCGTGGCCCCACGTGGACACCTCGTATGATCAGGCTTGATTGAAGGCAATCGCGTGTCACTTGATGGGATGTGAGGTAGGGACCATAGTGGCTTGAATGGGGTTTAGGAACACAGCTGCTTGCAAAATTGGATTGTTTTGCATGAAGGATTGCTTGTACTCATAGATTATCGCTTACATTGAATAAAAACTGGAAAAACAAACTGAGAGATCAAGAATGCACAGAGAACAGATGGTATACAAGGCAGAAATGCAATATGAATACTGGGATCGGAGGTGGCGGATGGGGGAGGAGTGGGAAAATTATGCCTGAAACGTGAGAATGGAAATGAGATGTGTGAACATACAACAAAGCATTCAATAATATAA
>VZQC01015746.1:0-11207 GCA_009823505.1 Rhizomys pruinosus
TTCCATTTTCCCATTTCTTCACCAGCACCTGTTGTGGTCCTTTTTGTTATAGCCCTGGTAGTAAGTGTGAGTGGTGCCTGCTGTGCTTTTTATTTTCCTCTTCCTAGTACCTAAGGGTACTGAGAACATTCCTTAGACCATTAACTCATTTGTTTACCTTCTTGGGAAGAGAATCTACTGAGATGCTTTGCCATGTTTTAAGTTGTGGTTTTCTTTCATTGTTGATTTAGAAGAGTTCATACCAATCCCTTATCAGGCACCCTGGAAGCTGCCTTCTCAGTTTCCTGCTGGGTGGAATTCTGTATTCTGTTCTTCAAGACATTGTCTTTCGGGTCAGTTGCACCCCTTCTTCCATGTCTTCCCCTTGTTAGGAATTGATTAGCACTTTAGGAGTTATCTGCCTTATAAGAAGTCAGTATAGCTCTGTGTGTCCAGAGCATGGAACTCTGCCTGACATAAAATGAAAGCTCAATAATTGTGTTTGCAGCTAAACTGAAATGAACCTTGAGTCTGAAAATAATGATCCCAATCAATACTAATCTGAGAAAGCTACTAGGAGGGCTCATAATAGACTGCCCAAGAATCTCAGCTCTGGAGGGAACTTGGGGTCCTTGGTATAGTAATAAGGCTCACCATTTTCTTAGGAATTTTAATCATTTAAATCCAGTTGAGAAAAAAAAATAGTTCTTTTAGTGAGAACTAGGAAGAAAGCCCATATAATTAGTAGGTAATTTGATGAGCTTTGTACTCTCAATAGCTTGTATTTCCTATTGAAAACTAAGGCAGGTGGGAGGGACAGAGGCAGGCAGAGAGAAGAAGTTAGTTGATAGCCCAAGATGATTGAATCATATTCTCTCCACAGAGCAAAATGTGCTAAAATTACTTCATCTTAAAAGACTTACTGGAATTCCTGAATGAGAAATACCCCACTGTTGATTTTTTTTACTTCATGAAACAAAAATAGCTCTGTATTTTTAGGAGAAAATGTTTGGCAGCCGTGCTGATACAACGCTGTATTGGAAAACACTTTACTTTGATTGACTGCAAACCAGATGCTCTTCCTGGTAGTTAAAAGCCTGCGATGATATGCTCACTCCAGTGACCACCATACTTCTGTGAGGTTAAGAAGACAGCAGACCCTGGGGCAGAGATCTTGAGACCTCTCTGTCAAGATATAGCTAAGGCTCAGGATAATTCCTCAAAATTGTTGCATGAATTGAAAGTTGGCTGGACATGTTCCTTTAGTCTGACAAACAGAAAACAGCTAAAGGTCCCAGGGGAGGGCCTGAAGCCCTGGCTCAGCGGTAAAGTGCACTGGCTGTTATTGCGGAGGACCCAGGTTCATTTCTTAGCATCGACATGGCAACTAACAACCATCCATAACTACAGTTCCCGGGGATCCAACACCCTCTTTTCACCTCTGTGGGCATTGTACACATGGGTGCACTTACATGTAGGCAAAACACTCATACACATGAAATTATTCCTTTTTAATTTAATTTAATTTATTTTTTAAAATTATTTATTTATTTATTTTTTATGTGGATGAGTTGGACTGTCTGCATGTAGGTTGGTGCACCTGTGTCGGGCAATGCCGTGGAGGTTCAAAGAGGGTGTGGGATTGGCCTGGAACTGGAGTAAGAGGTTCTAGCCGCCATGTGGGGTGCTGGAATTGAACGCCTGGTCCTCTGCCAGAGCGTCGGTGCTCTTAACTGCTGAGCCATCTCTCCAGCCCCCAAAATAATTCCTTTTTTTAAAAGAAGTGCTCTTTGAACTGTGATTTCATCTATTTCCATTGAATTAGGTTGATTTCCTCCTTTAGGGCATGTATTGACACTGAGGGAAGTGAAATTGAGAAGTTTTCCATTAAGAATATTATTTTTTTAACATTTAATTTTATGTGTATAAATGCATCACCTGCAAGTGTGTAAGTGTACCCGTCGTGTGGATGCTGGGAATCTAACCCAGGTCCTCTGCAAGAGCAGCCAGTTCTCTTAACCACTGAGCCATCTCTCCAGTCCTGATTAAGAATATTCTTGACTTTGGAGGTATTAACCTAACCTGCATATTAAAACAAAAAGAAGTTGGTAGTTATTGGTTACTATCTATCTCATTTTCCTAAGCACCCATGTTTCTTTGTAGCAGTGATTTGCAGATTTTTTTTTACTCTACATTTTTGTTTGTGCTTTTGCTAAATCAGTAGATGACTAGCCTTTGTGTTCCTAAAGTACTAAAATGGTCAAAAGATGCTTTCAGGATTATGTGTGTCGATAAGTGTATTAGTTTGAACACTGTGTACAAAGTAAAGGCCAAATAAATAGGCTTTTGCATCATGAACAGAATAATAGGTTGGAATCCAAGGATTGCCCTGTTATGAATGGATTATTTGAATATAGAAAGAAGTTATTCTTGGGCACGGTATTCCTATACACCCTGAAGCTATGTGTTTTACAAATGCGAAATTTATGCACTAAATAAAAGATGCCAGATGTCAGTCTCTGTGTGTGCCAACTGGCAAATCTGTCATGGATCTGAAGTCTGGGAGAGACAATGTCCATTTTTTTGCTATTCATAGTTTACGTAAAATACTATGGGGGAAAATAAGGTGCTCAGCTACCAACAACACTCCAGCATTCTGTATGATCTGAAAACTTTTCATTTCTTTCCTTCATGACTCTATGTGTGTTTGTGACACTAAAAGTATAACTCATATTTCTATTCATACTTGTTGCATTGATTTCATCTCATTCTTTTAGAAGTGAGCAAATGTTTTTTAAAAACCAACCTAGGCCTTGAGATGCTCAGTGGGTGAAGCCACCAACCTGCTGACCTGAATTTGATCCCCAGAACCCATGTGATAAAGGAACAGAGCTGACTCCAACAGGGTGTCTTGTTACCATTAAAACACACACACACACACACACACACACACACACACCACACACACACACACAGAGTAATAATGAATAAATGGATGTATAAAGAAGTTGAAAACCAACCTAGATAAAGGCAGAATGCAGGACTAAATATGTGACAGGATCCATTCTTTATGCATTTCATATTCTAGGATACTTGAGTCATTTTCATGAAATCATCATATGAATTCTCTTCTTTCCCTAGAAATCCGAGCTCAACTGGTAGAACAACAAAAATGCCTTGAGCAGCAAACGGAGATGCGAGTTCAACTGCTCCAGGACTTGCAGGATTTCTTCCGGAAAAAGGCTGAAATTGAAACAGAATATTCTCGGAACTTGGAGAAGTTGGCAGAAAGGTTCATGGCAAAAACACGAAGCACTAAGGACCATCAACAGTACAAGTAAGAGATGTGACTAAGGCTAGGGGCACAGCTGCAGTGTCAGAGCTCTTGCCTAACATGCATGAGACCCTAGCTTCAAGGCCTACTCTGTGGTGTGTGTGTGTGTGTGTGTGTGTGTGTGTGTGTGTGTGTGTGTTTGTGTGTGTGTGTGTGTGTGTGTGAGAGAGAGAGAGAGAGAGAGAGGGAGACCGACAGAGATAGAGAGAGACAGGAAACAGAGAAAGATAGAGACAGAGAAACAGAGAAACAGAGACAGACAGACTTGATTCAGATTCACCCTTCTTAACCCAAAGCCTTAGGAGGCAGAGGCAGATCTCTGTGAGACTGAGGCCAGCCTAGTCTACGTAGAGAGTTTCAGACAGGCTGGGAATAGCGAGACCCTATAAAAATAATAATAACAGCAAACATAAAATAATAACAATAACAATAATAATAATAAAAACAAATTAATCCTTCCAAAGTGAATATACTGCCTTAAAAAAAAAATCAAACCTTATTGATTTGCTTTTCCCTTTTTGTTGCAGAAACTTGGTGAACAAGTTCCACTATAATCACCCCTTCCACTTGTAGTACTTGGCCATTTTATGTCTTAAACTAGTGTCATTCTTTTAGACCGCAAGCAACAAGAACAAGGCACATTTTCTTCCAATGCAACTATTTTTGACCAGGCCATATCTGAAATATATTTATAAAATTCTGGGGCTGGAGAGATGGCTCAGCGTTTAAGATACACTGCCTGCTCTGCAGAGGACCCGGGGTTCAATTCCCAGCACCCACATGGCAGCTAAGAACCATCTTAACTCCAGTTCAAGGGAAATCTGATGCCCTCTTCTGACACTCTTTGTGAGTACTATGTCGATGAGCAGGACACGCACAGGGGCACCAACCTACATATAGAAATCACACTTAAACACATAAAAAAAATAAAAAATAAGGGGCTGGAGAGAATGGCCTAGTGGCTTAAGAGCACACGACTACTCTGGCAGAGGACCCCGCGTTTCGATCCAGCACCCCCATGGCGCTGAGAACCGTCCTAAACCCAGTTCCAGGGGATCTGACACCCTCTTCGGACCTCCACGGCATTGCATGACATGGGTGCACAAACCTACATGCAGACAGTACATTCATACAAATACAAAATAAAATAAAAAAAATAAGTAAATAAAAATTAAAAAAAATTCTGAATATAGAAAAACATGTTATATCAGCTCTAAGTAGATAGTTGAAAGGGAAAATTTAGAGTAGCTGCTTTAAGCGAAGGCCAGAAGCCTTCTGTAGTGATATTTGTTGTTCTGTTTCAGTTTCTGTTTTTAATATTTTATTTTATTTTTTTTGTGTTTTTTTTTTTTTGTGTGTGTCTTAGCCAGCCTGCAATCTGTATCAAGTGCACCCATGTTGTGCAGTGCCCTCAGAGTCAGACTCCCCTGGACCGGAGTCACAAACGTTGCTGCCACCTTGTGGGGTGCCGTACCAACGCCGGGTTCCTGCAGAGAACCAGTGCTCTACCTCTGCCATCTCCCAGTCCCTTGTATTTTAGTTTTTTACATATCCCTCTTGTACCCAGGCTGGCCTTGAACTTGTGATAGTCCTCTTGCCTCCCAAGTGCTAGGATTATAGAGCTACACCACTCTAGTAATTTTGTATGAAAATAAGCAATAAAAGTTTCTTGAAGCCCCGCCTCCACCCAGTGTTTGTAGTTATTACAACTGAAACTGGTTGAAAACAAAGGCTTTTACCAAAAGCTTATGGATATATCTAAATCTTAACACCAACAGTACTTCCTTTGTTTAAAAAATAGTCATGTTTTTCTTTTAATGAAATTTATTTTCTAATTTAAATACTGGAGACAAACACAAAAAGAGACAAACAGGTAATTCAGACTGCATACGTCTATCAGTAAGAGTCAGCACAGGGTGCCACAGACAGATAGGGCTGAAACATGTTCTTTAATGGAGGTGGGGAAGAGCAGGTCCTAGAAGACTGGTGGGTGTGTGTGTGTGTGTGTGTGTGTGTGTGTGTGGTGTGTGCATGCACATAGATGCATGTTGGTAGAGGTTACACTGCTTGAGTGTCGTAACCATCGCTTTTTTTTTAAATGAGACAGGATCTCTCATTGACTGGCCTGGAACTCACCAAGTCAGCTGTTCCAGCTGTCCAGTGAGCCCCAGGAAGAGGCCCATCTCCATCCCCAGTGCTGGGTTGTAGGGATCAAGCACATGTCCTCATCCTCACAAGATAAACACTATCAACTACACCACTGCTCCAGCCCCCAAAGAGTGATAATTTCAGTGGAGGCATGAGACATGAAGGGTGCTGACTAGGAAAGGGGAGTTGAAGGAGGGAAACCCACTGTACAGGACTAGAAGAAAAAACTAAAACCATGCTTGCAAAATAGAAAGTAGTTCTTCGGGAATGCACTGTGATCAAGTGGGCTGTGTGGCCACGGGTAGATCACACATTCTTACACAGCTTTGTGGGCAGTTTTGGTTTTTGTTCTACACTCATGGGAAGCTTTTGGAAAGACTTAAGTAGAACTTGCCCACACCTACATTTAAAAAGTGAGGAGGTGGTCCTGTGGACAGCAGGGGGAGAAGAGCAACAATGGCTCTCACAGTGTGGTCTTACATTCTAGCCACCCTGGAGGGAGAGGGGAACACCCAGCTGGGGAGATAATAAACAGGCAGTCTGGTCTTCTAGTTCAGGAAGCATGGTGGGTCGGAGAATGTAGAGAACACTTCTGCTGTAAAACGCCCAGAAATGGTGATTAAAACATCCTTGTAAATGCACACCTGGATTCATAGGAAACAAGGGGTATTTCCAGAGCCATAAAAGAAGAAGGAAGTGAACAGAGACCCCTACCCTTTAATTGTACATGACGAAGTATCCACAACGTAAAAAGTTGGGACAGAGAGTTTCCACTATCAGCCCTGTGCACTGTTTCCCAGAGGCGCTTGTACCCTAGTGACTTAGTAAAACAAAACTGTTGTCCGCCCACTCTGGGCAACGTGGGGCCCTGCTTGCTCAGCCCAGCTAGGGCTGCTGAGAACCGGGTCCCTTTCTTCACACTTGCTCTGAAGTTACATAAAGGTAGGATGGGCAAAGGGCGAGATGGCTTAGTGGGTGAAGGTGTCTGACACCAAGCCTACGCACCTGAGTTCAACCCCAGAATTCCCATGGTGAAGAGAACAACTTCCCAAAAGTTGTCCCCAGACCTCCACAGACCTGTGCCCACCGACTCATGTACAAAATAAATAAATACAGTTCTAAGATGAAATTAATGATTGAACATCGAGCTAAAGATGAAGTGGACAAGAATGGAAAGGTAATGAGAATCAGAAAAAAAATCTCAATTTGCCTTTATTAAACATCACCAGGATCCCAGAAACGCAGGAGGCAAAGGCAATGGATCTCTGGATAGATCAGGCCAGCCTGCCACATGAACAATTTTTCAAGCCAGCTGGGCTACAGGAGGAGATTGATTCTCAAAAAAAAAAAAAAAGAAAGAAACAGAAGTAAAAGAGAGATAGAGAGAAGCGAGAGAGAGAGAAAACAGAAAAAGAAACGAAAAAAAAAGAAAAAAAAAAAATAACCAAGGGAGGAAGGGAGGGAGGGGGAGGGAGGGGACCAATATAGACCCAAGCCAGCCAACCCTGGGTTTGGAACTAATGTCTCGCTGATTATGCTGTGCGTACTCTCTCCCTGGCTTGGGTTTCTGCTCTTAGATCTTAGGCTCCATTAAGTGGCAGGATAAACAAAGCAAAGTTATCGATATGGCTGATAGCTGGCATGGGGACATGCATGCAGATGACTTCTCCCTTTACAAGACAAATGTACCTTTTTTTTTTGGTCTTTTCAAGACAGGGTCTCCCTGTAGCCCCAGCTGTCCTGGAACTCACTCTGTAGCCAGCTGGCCTTGAACTCAAAAGATCTGCCTGCCTCTGCCTCCCAGAGCGGGATTAAATGTGTGACCACCATGCCCGGCTTGAAATGTACTTTTTTTTTTTTTTTTTTTTTTTTTTTATTTATTTCGGTATGTGTATCAATGTAACTGTCTGCATGCAAGTTTGTGCACCCGTGTCGTGCATGCCGCGGAGTCAGAAGAGGGTCTCGGATTCCCTGAATGTGATTTCTCCTGGATTGGGAGTTTCAGATGGCTCTGGGGATCAAACCCGGGTCCTCTGTAAGAGCGGTTGGCGCTCCTAACCGCTAGGCCATCTCTCCAGCCCGACAAATGTACCTTTAATGCAGTAATGATGCCAGTCACTAAAGCTGGACCTTGGAATCTGGTCTTCCTTAGTTTGGGGACACTTACTGTGTGAACAATCCTTGGCTACTGCAAATGGAAAGAGTAAGGCTGGGATCAAATTCCCACAAAGACCTGCTCCGACACTCACATTGGGCTTGCTAAGCTTCAGCACTGCTGCTGGTAGTGACAGCCAGCACTGGTTGTAGAGTTAATGTCAAATCTTGAGCAAAGCAGACCCTGGAAAGAAATAGCTAACAGTATGTACATAGCAGCTAACTTTATATACATAGCACTCACTCTGTGCCTGAAGCATGATTATAATCACTTAAAAATAGATATTAATTCAAATCATCCTCATAATAATCTAAGAGATGAGGTTTTTTTTTTCTATTTTTTCATTTTTTATATTTTTATTGGATTTGTGTGTTTCAGATACAACATCTTAATCATCTCTGTACCCCTTCCACACTGGCGCCCTCCCATAAGCCTGCTCATGCATTCTGTCATTTATTGTCAAGGTCCAGGTCAAGTTAGTAGCCCCTAACGTCCCTCAGTACTGGTTTATTCACCCATGTCTAGTCAGCCTATCTAGAATTTCTCCCTTAAAGATCAGCTCTTCTTACCCGTAGTACATCAGCTCAACCATAGTTCTTCAGTTAACATTAGGGCCTGCTGCCAATTTCCACAGTTTTATGTTTGGTTTTTGTCTTCTTGAATTTGCATGGGTCTTGTACATTTTATTCACTAGACAAAGAAAAGTACACAGAGGTTAATATCATCTGCACACAGCTACATGTAAGTGGCAGCTGGGATAAGGAACCAAATGAAGTTCAGTCTGCCGTCTCTTTACTCTTATTTATTCAAACTTGAGAAGGGCCTCAGTCTTAACCATGTTATTGTCATCCTCCTGCCTCAGGCATCCAAGGAGCTGAGATTACACACCAGACTGGTCTCAAAGTCCACAGTCTTGACCTCCCTGCTGCTCCTCACTCAGTAAATATTAGCTATTATTATAATATCATTATCAATACTGTTATGGTTACTGCTTGTATAATATCACTATCAATACTGTTATGGTGACTGCTTGTAACAAGGCAAAAATAATAATTTGCTTAGATAATCAATGAAATATTTAATGCTTCCAGTGTATCAAGGATACACAGTAGTAGGAAATACTCTTAATGAATTTATGAGCTATTTGGGGATAGAAGCTAGGAATAAAAGTTCATATGAAAAAAATGAAAAAAAAAAAACTGAGAGAAAAGATTGCAGAGGACATTATGGCAGGAATGCATGATCTGGATGGGCTGGGGTGGGGTGGGGGGAAGGGAAAGGGAAATTATGCCTGAACTGCATTGGAAATAATTATGTAAATAACACAAAGCATCAATAAAAAAAATGGAAAATAAAAAAAAAAAAGTTCATATGAGCAAAGTGGCATTTGCCTCTGTGGCTGGCTAAACAGAGCACATCAACGGAAAGGCTCCATTTACCCGCCGTGGGGCCACTGCACCTTCCTGATGGTTCTGGAAGGGCAGCCCCAGAGAGGCTGTAATTCCAGGGTGCACAGGGAGAGGGACATTGCCGCCTGGGCCCATTTCTCTGCTGTCTTTTTCTTTTTTTTTAGATTTTAGTTCTGGGAGTTTAGGGTTTTGTTTGTTTTGTTTTGTTTTGTTTTTTAGTAGGAAGGTAGTGGTGGATATTTTGTTTTGATTTAAAGACAGAGTCTTGTTAGTTGTATTCCCAGGGCTTGCCTTAAAGCATGGTTTGTTTACGTTTCATCGATGCACAGATGCTGCCAGACAAGTACATCATACACATGACGAAATAAATAAAAAATTAAAAAAACAACAAAAAAAAAAAAAACTGCTTTGTAGCTGTCTGTGATCTTGTGCCCTACGTGCTTGTAACAGCTGTAGCCTGTGGCCTTGAACATGCTTGGTAGCCTAGCTGGCCTTGAACGTGCTTGGTAGCCTAGCTGGCCTTCAATTCATGATGCCCCCCACTTCTGGCTTCCAAACATTAGGATTGTAGACATGTATCACCAAATGTAACCATTTTGTGATATTTTGTTTTAAGACAGGGACTCACTATTTAGCCTACAGTGGCTTCAAACTCCTGATTGTCCTGCCTGTTTCCCAAGACTCAGGCTTAGAGATTTAACGGTTGAAAGAACTGACTTTCATTTTCTTTCTAACTTAATATTCAGGGTGATAAGTAATCATGAATAATAAAATAACACTTCTGGCTAGAGAGATGGCTCAGTGGGTAAAGTGCCTTTCTGGAAGTGAGTTCAAATCATCAACACCCATGTAAAAGCTAGACACAGCAGTACATGAGTGTCTGTGATCCAGTGCTGGGATGGTGGGAGGCAGAGACAGGAGGAGCCCTGGAGGCTGGAAGGCCAGCCTGGTAGAGCACAGAACGACGGGAGGCCCTGGAGGCTGGAAGGCCAGCCTGGTAGAGGCAGCAGAGAACGACTAGAGACCCTGTTTCAGACAAGGTGGAAGATGAGAACCAACACTCAAGGTTGTCCTCTGACCTCCACACACACTTCATGGTGTGTGTGCACACAATTTCCTCTTCCCCTCTTCCTCTTCTCTCCTCTCTCTCCCTCTCTCATCTCTCTCTCTCTCTCTCCTCTTCCACTACACACACATAACACACACACCACCAACATATACACAACATTAAAAATGATAAAGTGAAAAAAACACCAACTGGTTAAATGACACTTAATGTCCCCGAATTAAGCAGAAACACTGCCTAATTGCATTTAACAGTTAGTTTTTAAAGTTAACACAACAAATTGTACTTTTAATTTTTATTTTTATTTGGTTTTTTTTTTTTTTTTTTTTTTTTTTTTGTGGTTTTCACGACAGGGTCCCTCCCTGTAGCCCCAGACTTGCCGGAACTCACTCTGTTAAGACCAGGCTGCTTGACTCACAAGATCTGCCTGCTCTCCGCCTCCCAAGTGGCTAGGAATAAAGGCGTGCGCACCATGCCTGGCTATACTTTTCATTTTTTAAAGTAGTGACATTTGGTTGCTTACTCTTGGAATGGAGTTTTTCTTTGAGCATTTTTTTTTGGTATAAATGTTTAATTTTGTGTGGTTCATAGTCATGTTTAGCTTTATTATCTAGAGTCAAGGAGCAGTTACAAATCTGAAATGGTGCAGTGAGTCTCCAAAGTACATGTGATATATCATGAGCCAGCAAACTTTTTGAGATAATACAATAAAGTTCAGATTCCTTGTGAATGCTTTTTGGAGACTAGGGTGTATGTATCAGGGGACTAATAAATAACCCTCAAATTTATATTCTATGGAAAGCATACTAGCCAAATTTCTTTTCCAGCAGCAGGCCAAACACTCAAAGCAGACTTTGTGAGCTGTGTGTGAGACAGTATCAATAGATTCTTATGTAAACATGAGTTCTTTCTTTAGTGGCACATGCAAAGCTGGGGGCTGCCTGGGCACGGTCTAGGGTTCTTGGTTGTCAAGTTGCAAGATCTCCACAGGCTGTGGAGTGTCCCAATCTTTAAGAATGTTGACAAAAAGCAAAACAACAATAACAATAACAAAAAAGACGCGCTAGTGCCTGTTTGCCATGGCTCCGTCGCCTGAGTGTCATCACTCCTGTTCCA
>VZQC01015748.1:0-18577 GCA_009823505.1 Rhizomys pruinosus
GATTCCCCTGGAACTGGAGTTCTCTTGGAATTGGAGTTACAGATGGTTCTTAGCCGCCGTGTGGGTGCTGGGGATCGAACCCAGGTCCTCTGCAAGAGCAGTCAATGCTCTTAACCACTAGGCTCTCTCTCCAGCCCCAAAATCATGAATTGTTAACATGGTAAAGCTTTTCTTTGCTATTTTGAGACAGGGCCTCACTATGTAGCCCAGGCTGGCCTAGAACTCACAGTCTTCCTACCTCAAGACTCCCATGTGCTGGGATTTGTAATAGGTATATACCACCAGGCCAGGCAGATGGATTTTGTTTTTAATTCTCAGTAACTGAATATATTGATGGTGTAAAACATTATTTTTATTTTGGGGCAGAGTCTCACACATGCTGGATGGGCCTCAAACTCATGTGTTGCCGAGGCTGATTTTCAATTCCTGATGCTCCTGCTTACACCTCCCAAGTGCTAAGATTACAGGGCATGCACCACCATTCCCAGCCAACATCATGTTTTGATATATGTATAGATTATGGTAATGGTTAAGTCAAGCTAAGTTACATGCATGAGCTCACAAACATCATTTTTCATAGTGAGAGCATTTAAAATCCACTGTCTGGCCTGGAGAGGTGGCTCAGTGGTTAAGAGCACTGGTTGCTCTTGCAGAGGATGTGGGTTCGGTTCCCAGCACCCACATAGGGGTTAATGGTCATCCATAACTCCAGCTCCAGGAAATCCAAGGCCTTCTTGGCTTCCATGGACACTGCATGCACAGGTACACTTGCATACATGCGGGCAAAGCATTCATACACATTAAAAAAAAACCCAGACAAACAGCTGGGTGTAGTGGCATGTGCCTTTAATCCCAGCACTTGGGAGGCAGGTGGATCTCTGTGAGTTTGAGGCCAACTTAGTCTATAGTATAGTAAGTTTCAGGCAAGCTGGGGCTATAGGGAGACCCTGTCTCAAAAAGACAAAAGAAAATAAAAAAATTGGATAAGTGAAAAACAAAAATCCACGGTCTTAGCAACTTCCAACTACATGACACATGTTCTAAAAAGACAAAAGAAAATAAAAAAATTGGATAAGTGAAAAACAAAAATCCACGGTCTTAGCAACTTCCAACTACATGACACATGTTCTTTTTTAAAATTTTTTATTTTTATGTTATTTATTTATTTATGTGTATGAATGTACTATATGCATGTAGGTTTGTGCACCCATGTCGTGCAATGCCACGGAGGTCAGAAGAGGGTCTCGGATTCCCCTGGAACTGGAGTTCTCCTGGAATTGGAGTTACAGACAGTTCTCAGCCGCCATGTGGGTGCTGGGGATCGAACCCGGGTCCTCTGCAAGAGCAGTTGGTGCTCTTAACCACTAGGCCATCTCTACAGCCCATGACACATGTTCTTAAGTCCAGTCATCACGCTGTATGATACAGCACTTGTGCTTACTCCTCCTGTCCAACTGGAATTTTAGGTCTCTTTTCTAATGTCTCTACAACCATTAGCAACTACCATTCTACTTGCTGCTGCTAGATCAGTTGTTTTATTTTAGGCACATACAGACACACAGACACACAGATACAGACACACACACACCCCACATACAATATCATGTGGAGCCAGGTGTGGTGGTAACATACATGCTAGTAATCCCAGCACTTAGGAGGTGGAGGCAGGAGGCTCAGGATTGCCGGGTCATACTTAGGGAGTACGAGGCCAGCCTGGAATACAAGAGACCCTGTCTCAGAACAACAACAAAACCCAAACCAGGTGTGGTGGCAGTAACCTGTCATTCTAGCACTTAGAAGGTATAAACAGGAAAATCAGGAATTCAAGCCCAGCCTTGGATACATAGGGAGTTCCAGGTCAGTTCATGTTCTAGGCTACATAAGACCGTGTCTCAAAGGACCGAACAAACCAACCAACCAGGTTCATTTGGTAATTGTCCCTTTCCCCTCTCAGGGCCTGGCTTATTTCTCTTAGCATAATACTCTCCAGGTCCATCTACATTATCACAAATGATAGGATTTCAGGGTGTTTTTTCTATTTTTGCAATGCTGGCTATTGAACCCAGGGTATTACACATGCCACATGAGCGATCTACCAATGACCTACATTCCAGGCCCTTTCCTTTTTAGCCTAGATAGTGCTCTGATGTGTGTGTAGCACATTCTCTTTAAGATGTTCATCGGGGGGCTGGAGAGATGGCTCAGCGATTAAGAGCACTGACTGCTCTTGCAGAGGACCTGGGTTTGATTCCCAGCACCCACATGGCAGCTGAGAACCGTCTTTAACTCCAGTTCCAGGGGAATCTGATACCCTGTTCTGACCTCTGCGGCATTGCAAGACATGGGTGCACAAACCTGAATGCAGACAGTACACTCATAATAATAATAATAATAATAATAATAATAATAATAATAATGTTCATCAGTTCATAGACCCTAAGATTGACTCTATACCTTGGATATTGTTAATAGTGTTGAATTGAACATAAGAGTAAAGGTGTCTTCAAAATAAACTTTTTCCAAGTCTGGACAGATGGCTCAGTGGTTAAGAAGTCTGGCTGCTTTTGCAGTTTCCAGCAGCCACGTGACAGCTAACAACTGTTAGCTTTTTTTGTAGCCTCCAGAGGCATTGGATGACACAGGTATACTTACAAACATGTAGACAAAACATTCAGATACATAAAATTAAAATAAAAACAAAAATACCAAGGTTTTGCTATGTAACCCAGGTTGGCTCCAAACTCATCATCCTCTTATGATAGCCTCCCGAGAACAGAGATTACATGTATATTACATACCTAGCTAAACTATTGAGGCTTCTTTTTTGACTTTGTGTGTGTGTGTGTGTGTGTGTGTGTGTGTGTGTGTGTATGTGTGTGTTTGACATAAGGTCTCCCAGTAGTCCCAGCTGGCCTGGAATTTGCTCTGTAGACCAGGCTGGCTTTGAACTCACAGAGATCCACCTGCTCCTGCCTCCCAAGTGCTGAGATCAAAGGCATGTGCTACCACACCTGGCACCCACACACTTTTAAATAAGGAGGCCAGGTGTGGTGATGTCAGCCTGTAATCCCAGAATATTGGAGGCTAAGGCAGGAGGGTCAGGAATTCAAGGTTAGCCTGAACTACCTGAGACCTTATTTTGCTCCCATTCCCCACCCTTCAATTTCTTTTGAGATTTGTAATAACTTGAAAAACTCGGGCTGGAGAGATGGCCTAGTGGTTAAGGGCACCGACTGCTCTTGCAGAGGACCCGGGTTCGATCTCCAGCACCCACATGGTGGCTGAGAACCGTCTTTAACTCCAGTTCCAGGGGAATCTGACACCCTCTTCTGACCTCCAAGGCATTGTACGACATGGGTGCACAAACCTGCATGCAGACAGTACATTCGTACACATAAAAAAATAAATAAGCCAGGCATGGTGGCGCACGCCTTTAATCCTAGCACTCAGGAGGCAGAGGCAGGTGGATCTTTGTGAGTTCAAGGCCAGCCTGGTCTACAGAGCGAGTTCCAGGACAGCTGGGGCTACAGATATATATATATAAGAAAAACTGAAAGAACACTGGGCATGCAATATACTTACAAGGTGGGCAGGAGGATCAGGAGCTCAAAGCCAACCTAGGCTACATGAGAGATTGTCTCAGAAAATAACCAAAAAGAGAGAAATCAAGAGAGAAAAAGAGAAAGAAGAAAAAAGCAAACAGACAAGCTCTGTAACCTAGAAATACAGTCCTGCACAGTTTTCTTCACATTTTATTGAGGGAGGGGTGTACACCATGGCACACATGTCCAGATCACAGACAACTTGCGTGAGTCAACTCTTTCTACTATATGGATTCCAGAGATAAACTCAGTCCGAGGACTGAAGTCAGGTCAGCAAGTGCCTTTTACCCACCAAGCCATCTCACTCACAATAGAAATATGAAAAAAAATCAAGAAAACTTTTGAGACATTATAATGAGTAAGACATATGTAGCTTGTAACCTATTTTATTGCTTACTACCATAATATATGAATTTATCTAAAAGGTTAGATTTATCAAAAGTTGCACACTTACAGACCATACATGGCACTAGTAAAAGTCAAGAGAAATGTGAACATGAAGGCATTCAGGCAGAAGTGCTAAAGTGAGCCAGGCGTGGTGGCACACACCTTTAATCCTAGCACTCAGGAGGCAGAGGCAGGATCTTTGTGAGTTCAAGGCCAGCCTGGTCTATATACCAAGTTCCAGGCCAGCTGGGCCTACAAAAACAAAACAAAACAACAAAACAAAACAACAACAACAACAAAAACCCAAACCAAGCCAAGCCAAAATAGTAGAAAAAGGTATAAGGCTGGCTGTGGTGGTGCATGTCTTTAATCCCAGCACTTAGGGGGCAGAGGTAGGCAGAGGATCTCTGTGAGTTCCAGGCTAGTTAAGGCTACATAGTGAAACTCTGCAAAAAAAAAAATAAATAAATAAAAGGAAGAAAGAAGAAAATGCAGCAATGTTTCCAGTAGCAATCGCCAACAAAACGTGGGCAGGCCCCCACCTACCTTGTCCTTAGCTGTCACAGCAGACTGGAACAAACGGGTGGTGGGGTCAGCAACTAAGGTCATGGGAGTCCTGTGCATGCACCCATTAGGTAGGGAGGTGATGTACTCTGGTCCCGGTCCGCTGGGAAGACTTGAGGCAAGGTGTTCCTGTTCCCTTCATTCGACCGTATCTGTCTGATCTGAAACTAGGCATCATGTTCTCTTTTTTCTTTTTCTTTCTTTCTTTTTTTAAGTAGTGCATTCTGATCTTGAACTCCTGATTTTACTGCCTCCACTTGCCCAGTGCTGGGATTCCAGGCAGGTGCTGCCACACCTGGCTGGCTTTAGTCTTGTTTGAGTTTCTCAGGGATAGATCCCGTAGCTAGTTTTTGTGCTGGTCTTGACTCTCAATTTCTTGTTTTATTTATTTGCTCTTCCAGGATCTCACTATGTAGCTGAGGCTGACGTGTGCCTCTCAAGTGCTGAGATTTTAGACATGAGCCTGGCAGTCACATGTCTGTAGAGAATAAACATGAATTGCTTTTCTTATTTTCCAGAAAATGCCTTTCACAGTGGGTTGTACTCAGTTCCCCTTGTCAACAAGCCAGACACTATCATCTTGGTCACTCATATTTACTGTTTGCCTTACTTGCTTTCTATTGCTGTGATAAAAACACTGAGTGAAACCAACTTGGGGAGAAAAGGTTTCTTTGGTTTATAGCACAGCCCATCATCAAGGGAAGCTAAGGGAAGGACTCAAGGCAGGGACCGGGAGCACAGACCACAGAGGAATGGTGCTTACTGGCTTGTTCATTCTCCTGGTATGTGCTCAGCCTACTTTCTTCTTCTTCTTCTTCTTCTTCTTCTTCTTCTTCTTCTTCTTCTTCTTCTTCTTCTTCTTCTTCTTCTTCTTCTTCTTCTTCTTCTTCTTTTTTTGGTCTTTTGAGACAGGGTCTCCCTGCAGCTCCAGCTGTCTTAGAACTCATTATGTAGACCAGACTGGCCTTGAACTCACAGAGATCTGCCTGCCTCTGCCTCCCAAGTGCTGGGATTAAAGGCATGCACCACCTTGCCTGCCATGATAAAATATGTTTAAAAAAAAGAAAGTTGCTGGGCGTAAGTTCAAGCCTAGTGTGGTCTACATGGTGAGTTCCAGGCCAGCTGGGGCTACAGTGAGACCCTTTTTGTCAAAAAGACAAAAAATATATACATAAAATAAAATGAATAAAATATGAGTATATTGCCTGCATGTATAAATGCATCGGTGTCATGCAATGCCCTCAGAGGCCAGAAGATGATATTGGGTCCCCTGGAACTGGAGTTCTGGATGGTTGTTATCTGCCATGTGCATGCTGGGAACTGAACCCGAGTCCTCTGCAAGAACTTAACTGCTGAGCCATCTCTCCAGCCTCTAGCTTGCCTTCTTATACAACACAGGACCAATTGCCCAGGGGTGGGTGATACCACCCCCAGTGGGTTGACCCCCCCAAATCACTTAAGAAAATGCCCCATAGATTGGACCACAGATCAACTGAGGTTCTTCCACCCAGGTGTGTCAAGTTGACAGATGAAGCTCTCCAGAACACTGTTACATTTTGGTTTCCAAACCCAATGGTATTCATTTTTACCTAGTCACCCTGGAATCAGTGCAAGTCACTCTCTGTCTGCTCATTCAGTTGCCTCAGCCTCTACTTCTCTCTGGCTCCTCCCCGCAGGGCAGGCAACTTCCCTCCTGCCCTGTTTGTACCTCTTATCTGCACCTTAGCAAGAGATCCTACAATTCAGGACAGGGAGAGAGCTGGAGCCTGGCAGCAGAGAGGTGGAAATGGAAGACTCCAGTACCTTTATGTCTACGCTGCCCCTGGGGCTGGGAAAATCAGTGCTGGACACTGAAGCCAGCATCTTCTTTATGCAAGGCAAGCACTCCACCACGGAGCCATGGAATATGAGCCACTACAGTATACACAGAACACTCAGGGAAGAACTGACTTTTAGTATTTGATTCTCTGCATTAACATGACTATGATTCCAGGAAATTCTTTCCTAGGAAGATGAAGCTTCAAATAACTATGTCAGGAACTTCCTGAAAATACATTCATCCAAACACTGTTCATCAGGTAACAACTTCCTGCTCAGAACAGATTGCTCTGATTGGCTTTTCAATGTGATCCTCAAAGTGGCGATTACCTTGTGTTACCTCATATCCACTCCTGAAAAGATTTGCCCTAAACCAGACCTAAAACCTTGCCTGGTGTGGTGGCATAATCCCAGCACTAGGGAGGTAGAGGCAGAGGCAGGTGGATCTCTGTGAGTTCAAGACCAGCCTGGTCTACATAGTGAGCTCCAGGCCAGCTGGGACTAAAGGGAGACCCTGTCTCAAAAAAAGACCAAAGCAAATAAACAAAATGAAAACAAAAACAAACAAACGAAAACAGCCACCCACTGGGTGTGGTGGCGCATGCTTTTAATCCCAGCACTAGGAGGCAGAGGCAAGCAGGTGGATCTCTGTGTTCACAGCCAGCCTGGTCTATATAGCTAGCTAGTTCCAGGCCAGCTGGGGCTACAGGGAGACACTGTTTCAAAAATACCACCCAACTTTTTAATTACCTATTTAGTGACTGTGTGTGTGTAAATATATGAGCAGGACACAGCAGTCAGAGGATAGCTTCTGAGAGCTGGTTGTCTCCAGCATGTGACTGTGTGTGTGTATATATGACTGCGTGTGCGTGTGTATATATGACTGTGAGCCTGTGTATATATGACTGTGTGTGTGTGTATATGACTGTGTGTGTGTATATGAGGGGGACACAGCAGTCAGAGGACAGCTTCTGAGAGCTGGTTGTCTCCAACATGTGACTGTATGTGTGTGTATATATGACTGTGTGTATATATATATGACTGTGTGTGTGTGTGTGTGTATATGACTGTGTGTGTATATATGACTGTGTGTGTGTGTGTGTGTGTGTGTATGAGGGGGACACAGCAGTCAGAGGACAGCTTCTGAGAGCTGGTTGTCNTTTATTTATTTATTTATTTTTATGTGTATGAATGTATTGTCTGCATGCAGGTCTGCGCACCCGTGTCGTGCGATGCCGCGGAGGTCAGAAGAGGGTCTCAGATTCCCCTGGAACTGGAGTTCTCCTGGAACTGGAGTCACAGACGGTTCTCAGCCGCCATGTGGGTGCTGGGGATCGAACCCGGGTCCTCTGCAAGAGCGTTCGGCGCTCTTAACCGCTAGGCCATCCCTCCAGCCCCTAAATTTTTATATCTTTTAAAACATAAAAGCATTTAGAGTTAACATGTATTTTTCAAAATAGTGCTTTCAGCTGGGCATGGTAGTGCATGCCTTTAATCCTAGCACTCGGGAGGCAGAGGCAGGCAGATCTTTGTGAGTTCAAGGCCAGCCTGGTCTACAGAGTGAGTTCCAGGCCAGCTAGGGCTATAGGGGATGCCCTGTCTCAAAAAATGTTTTTTAAACCTAAAAATAAATTACCATATGAGCCAGCTATGACAATACTGGAGGACTCTAAGTGCACATACCACAGATACACATCCATGTTTATTGCTACAATATTCACAGTAAGTAGGAAATAGTACCAACCTAGTTGTCCGACAGATGACTAGATAAAGAAAATGTACATACATGTAGCCTTGGCTGTCCTGGAACTCACTATGTAGACCTCGCTGGCCTTAAACTCACAGAGATCTGTCATGCCTTTGCCTACTGAGTGCTGAGATTAAAGGCATGTGCCACCATGCCTGGCTTATTCTTATTTTTTTGTGTGTGTATAAATTTTTTTTTATGTGTATGAATGTACTATCTGCATGCAGGTTGGTGCACCTGTGTTACACAATGCCACAGAGGTCAGAAGAGGGTGTCGGATTCCCCTGGAACTGGAGTTAAAGATGGTTCTTAGCCACCATGTAGGTGCTGGGGATCGAACCTGGATCCTCTGCAAGAATAGTCGGTGCTCTTAACCACTGAGCCATCTCTCCAGCCCCGCGTGTGTATAAATTTTTGTCTGCATGTAAGTCCACTTGTGTCATGCAAAGCACACAGAGGCCAGAAGAGAGCGTCAGATTCCTCGGAATTGGATTTATGGACAGTTGTTAGATGCTATGTGGGTGCTGCTAATTGAACCTGGGTTCTCTGGAAGGGCAGACATTGCTTTTAACTGCTGACCCATCTCTCTAGCCGTCATGATTTTTGTAGCTGAATATAATCTCTTTAGTCTCAAAAATAAACAAAAGTCCAGTTTTGAATATGACTCAGTGGATCAAGGAGAGGCCCTGGGTTGAGTCCCCAGCAAGGCTCAAAGGGAGGTGATGAATGAACACAGGCCTGTGACCCCAGCACCTCTAGAACTGCAAGCTGGAGAAGGACTTTAGACTCCTCCTTGGCTTCAGCCAGCTCAGGGCCCATGGGACTCTGTCTCAAACAACAGAACTTAGATCTTCTTGGGGCCAGCAAGATGTCTCAGTGGGTAAAAGCACTTGTTGTTAAGTCCAGTGACCTGCATTTGATCCCCAGGACCCATCTGATTCTTATAAGTCTCTTCTGACCTCCTCATGCTACACACTATTACAAATTAAATAAATGTAAAAAAAGTCCATCTAAAGTCTCAAGGCAAACTCTTAGTTGTAAACCCTAATCCAGAATCTGAATGTGCCAGGTGCAGCGGTACATGCCTGTAATCCCAGTGCACGCCTGTAACCCCAGTGCACGTCTGTAATCCCAGGTTGAGGTGGGAGGAGTTTGAGATTAGCCAGAGCTACACAGCAAGACCTTAACTCAGTTCTGCCCTACCCCCTTTAAAAATGAGTGACATACTTCAAGCATACAGGGGTATGGAGTAAGCAGTCACAATAGCCAACAAGTGGGAAGCCAAATTCCAAGTGTCTGTCCATATAGTGGATGCTGCTGGGTCTTGAAGGGTGGAGAAAGGAACCAGGGCCATGGCTTAGTGGGTAAAAGCTGTCTGAATACAAAACCTGATGACCTGAGTTCCATCCCCAGAACCCATGGAAAAAAGTCAAGCATGCACAAGACCCATGCAAAGTCAGATCAGACAAAAAGCCAGCATAGAACTGGGCAGGAGGTCACGATGTGGGTAAGGAACTATTGGCACCTGGTCACTGCTGGGTAAAGGCAAGTTGATCTTCTTTAAGGAAGTCACACTAGATAGGGTGATGAGGTTCCAGTGGATAAACTCGCACTGAGGGACATCTGGGTACACACAGTTGATTCGATAGGCCTTGACATGTATCACAGAATGCATGAAATCCAGTGGGCAGGCTGGCGGGGGGAATGCAGATAGAGGAAGGGGTCTAAATATGACTAAGATGTACTATATGAAATGTACATAAATTCAATAAAACCTATATTAAAAATAAAAAAGAAAAAGTACATTATATACATGTATGAAATTTTCAAAGAAAATCGTTAAAGCCAGATGAGGTGGTACAGATTTGTGATCCCAGCGCTGGTGTGGTAAGATGGCCATGGAAATAGGAAAATAGCCTAGAAGCTCATAGGCCTCAGAAATAACAAGAGAGACCATATCTCCACAAGGTACAAGGAAATAACTGACTCCCCAGGCTTGTACTCACCTCACTGTGGGCTATGCACACCTGTACTCATCACACACACCCTCAATAATGATGAGGACGATGATGACAATGATAATAAAAGCTGGAGGAAGTGTGGCATGTGCTACAATGTGGCTACTTCCTAGGCCATGACACCCAGGAAAATGAGGTCAACCCAAAGACAGATGTTGCATGATTCTATTTGCAGGAGGTCCTCCAGCCAAATCCATAGAAAGTAAAATAATGCTGTCGGGGCTGGGGAAGAGGAAATGCAGGTTCATTTAATGGCTGTAAATTTCAACTGGGGGAAATAAAAGAGTTCTAGAGCTGGGTATGGTGGCGCATGCCTTTAATCCCAGCGCTCAGAGGCAGAGTCAGGCGGATCTCTGTGAGTTTAAGGCCAGCCTGGTCTACATAGTAAGTTCCAAGACAGCTGGGGCTACAGGGAGACCCTGTCTCAAAAACACCAAAAGAAAGTTCTGGAAATGGATGTATAATGAATGCTTCTGAACTGTAAAATCATGAAATCATGAATTGTTTTAAATACTTTATTCTTTTTATTTTTAATTTTATTTATTTTTGTATGTGTATGAGTATACTGTCTGCATGTAGGTTTGTGCACCCGTGTCGTGCAATGCCGTGGAGGTCAGAAGAGGGTCTCGGATTCCCCTGGAACTGGAGTTCTCTTGGAATTGGAGTTACAGATGGTTCTTAGCCGCCGTGTGGGTGCTGGGGATCGAACCCAGGTCCTCTGCAAGAGCAGTCAATGCTCTTAACCACTAGGCTCTCTCTCCAGCCCCAAAATCATGAATTGTTAACATGGTAAAGCTTTTCTTTGCTATTTTGAGACAGGGCCTCACTATGTAGCCCAGGCTGGCCTAGAACTCACAGTCTTCCTACCTCAAGACTCCCATGTGCTGGGATTTGTAATAGGTATATACCACCAGGCCAGGCAGATGGATTTTGTTTTTAATTCTCAGTAACTGAATATATTGATGGTGTAAAACATTATTTTTATTTTGGGGCAGAGTCTCACACATGCTGGATGGGCCTCAAACTCATGTGTTGCCGAGGCTGATTTTCAATTCCTGATGCTCCTGCTTACACCTCCCAAGTGCTAAGATTACAGGGCATGCACCACCATTCCCAGCCAACATCATGTTTTGATATATGTATAGATTATGGTAATGGTTAAGTCAAGCTAAGTTACATGCATGAGCTCACAAACATCATTTTTCATAGTGAGAGCATTTAAAATCCACTGTCTGGCCTGGAGAGGTGGCTCAGTGGTTAAGAGCACTGGTTGCTCTTGCAGAGGATGTGGGTTCGGTTCCCAGCACCCACATAGGGGTTAATGGTCATCCATAACTCCAGCTCCAGGAAATCCAAGGCCTTCTTGGCTTCCATGGACACTGCATGCACAGGTACACTTGCATACATGCGGGCAAAGCATTCATACACATTAAAAAAAAACCCAGACAAACAGCTGGGTGTAGTGGCATGTGCCTTTAATCCCAGCACTTGGGAGGCAGGTGGATCTCTGTGAGTTTGAGGCCAACTTAGTCTATAGTATAGTAAGTTTCAGGCAAGCTGGGGCTATAGGGAGACCCTGTCTCAAAAAGACAAAAGAAAATAAAAAAATTGGATAAGTGAAAAACAAAAATCCACGGTCTTAGCAACTTCCAACTACATGACACATGTTCTTTTTTAAAATTTTTTATTTTTATGTTATTTATTTATTTATGTGTATGAATGTACTATATGCATGTAGGTTTGTGCACCCGTGTCATGCAATGCCTCGGAGGTCAGAAGAGGGTGTCAGATTTCCCTGGAACTGGAGTTACAGACAGTTCTCAGCCGCCATGTGGGTGCTGGGGATCGAACCCGGGTCCTCTGCAAGAGCAGTTGGTGCTCTTAACCACTAGGCCATCTCTACAGCCCATGACACATGTTCTTAAGTCCAGTCATCACGCTGTATGATACAGCACTTGTGCTTACTCCTCCTGTCCAACTGGAATTTTAGGTCTCTTTTCTAATGTCTCTACAACCATTAGCAACTACCATTCTACTTGCTGCTGCTAGATCAGTTGTTTTATTTTAGGCACATACAGACACACAGACACACAGATACAGACACACACACACCCCACATACAATATCATGTGGAGCCAGGTGTGGTGGTAACATACATGCTAGTAATCCCAGCACTTAGGAGGTGGAGGCAGGAGGCTCAGGATTGCCGGGTCATACTTAGGGAGTACGAGGCCAGCCTGGAATACAAGAGACCCTGTCTCAGAACAACAACAAAACCCAAACCAGGTGTGGTGGCAGTAACCTGTCATTCTAGCACTTAGAAGGTATAAACAGGAAAATCAGGAATTCAAGCCCAGCCTTGGATACATAGGGAGTTCCAGGTCAGTTCATGTTCTAGGCTACATAAGACCGTGTCTCAAAGGACCGAACAAACCAACCAACCAGGTTCATTTGGTAATTGTCCCTTTCCCCTCTCAGGGCCTGGCTTATTTCTCTTAGCATAATACTCTCCAGGTCCATCTACATTATCACAAATGATAGGATTTCAGGGTGTTTTTTCTATTTTTGCAATGCTGGCTATTGAACCCAGGGTATTACACATGCCACATGAGCGATCTACCAATGACCTACATTCCAGGCCCTTTCCTTTTTAGCCTAGATAGTGCTCTGATGTGTGTGTAGCACATTCTCTTTAAGATGTTCATCGGGGGGCTGGAGAGATGGCTCAGCGATTAAGAGCACTGACTGCTCTTGCAGAGGACCTGGGTTTGATTCCCAGCACCCACATGGCAGCTGAGAACCGTCTTTAACTCCAGTTCCAGGGGAATCTGATACCCTGTTCTGACCTCTGCGGCATTGCAAGACATGGGTGCACAAACCTGAATGCAGACAGTACACTCATAATAATAATAATAATAATAATAATAATAATAATAATAATGTTCATCAGTTCATAGACCCTAAGATTGACTCTATACCTTGGATATTGTTAATAGTGTTGAATTGAACATAAGAGTAAAGGTGTCTTCAAAATAAACTTTTTCCAAGTCTGGACAGATGGCTCAGTGGTTAAGAAGTCTGGCTGCTTTTGCAGTTTCCAGCAGCCACGTGACAGCTAACAACTGTTAGCTTTTTTTGTAGCCTCCAGAGGCATTGGATGACACAGGTATACTTACAAACATGTAGACAAAACATTCAGATACATAAAATTAAAATAAAAACAAAAATACCAAGGTTTTGCTATGTAACCCAGGTTGGCTCCAAACTCATCATCCTCTTATGATAGCCTCCCGAGAACAGAGATTACATGTATATTACATACCTAGCTAAACTATTGAGGCTTCTTTTTTGACTTTGTGTGTGTGTGTGTGTGTGTGTGTGTGTGTGTGTGTGTATGTGTGTGTTTGACATAAGGTCTCCCAGTAGTCCCAGCTGGCCTGGAATTTGCTCTGTAGACCAGGCTGGCTTTGAACTCACAGAGATCCACCTGCTCCTGCCTCCCAAGTGCTGAGATCAAAGGCATGTGCTACCACACCTGGCACCCACACACTTTTAAATAAGGAGGCCAGGTGTGGTGATGTCAGCCTGTAATCCCAGAATATTGGAGGCTAAGGCAGGAGGGTCAGGAATTCAAGGTTAGCCTGAACTACCTGAGACCTTATTTTGCTCCCATTCCCCACCCTTCAATTTCTTTTGAGATTTGTAATAACTTGAAAAACTCGGGCTGGAGAGATGGCCTAGTGGTTAAGGGCACCGACTGCTCTTGCAGAGGACCCGGGTTCGATCTCCAGCACCCACATGGTGGCTGAGAACCGTCTTTAACTCCAGTTCCAGGGGAATCTGACACCCTCTTCTGACCTCCAAGGCATTGTACGACATGGGTGCACAAACCTGCATGCAGACAGTACATTCGTACACATAAAAAAATAAATAAGCCAGGCATGGTGGCGCACGCCTTTAATCCTAGCACTCAGGAGGCAGAGGCAGGTGGATCTTTGTGAGTTCAAGGCCAGCCTGGTCTACAGAGCGAGTTCCAGGACAGCTGGGGCTACAGATATATATATATAAGAAAAACTGAAAGAACACTGGGCATGCAATATACTTACAAGGTGGGCAGGAGGATCAGGAGCTCAAAGCCAACCTAGGCTACATGAGAGATTGTCTCAGAAAATAACCAAAAAGAGAGAAATCAAGAGAGAAAAAGAGAAAGAAGAAAAAAGCAAACAGACAAGCTCTGTAACCTAGAAATACAGTCCTGCACAGTTTTCTTCACATTTTATTGAGGGAGGGGTGTACACCATGGCACACATGTCCAGATCACAGACAACTTGCGTGAGTCAACTCTTTCTACTATATGGATTCCAGAGATAAACTCAGTCCGAGGACTGAAGTCAGGTCAGCAAGTGCCTTTTACCCACCAAGCCATCTCACTCACAATAGAAATATGAAAAAAAATCAAGAAAACTTTTGAGACATTATAATGAGTAAGACATATGTAGCTTGTAACCTATTTTATTGCTTACTACCATAATATATGAATTTATCTAAAAGGTTAGATTTATCAAAAGTTGCACACTTACAGACCATACATGGCACTAGTAAAAGTCAAGAGAAATGTGAACATGAAGGCATTCAGGCAGAAGTGCTAAAGTGAGCCAGGCGTGGTGGCACACACCTTTAATCCTAGCACTCAGGAGGCAGAGGCAGGATCTTTGTGAGTTCAAGGCCAGCCTGGTCTATATACCAAGTTCCAGGCCAGCTGGGCCTACAAAAACAAAACAAAACAACAAAACAAAACAACAACAACAACAAAAACCCAAACCAAGCCAAGCCAAAATAGTAGAAAAAGGTATAAGGCTGGCTGTGGTGGTGCATGTCTTTAATCCCAGCACTTAGGGGGCAGAGGTAGGCAGAGGATCTCTGTGAGTTCCAGGCTAGTTAAGGCTACATAGTGAAACTCTGCAAAAAAAAAAATAAATAAATAAAAGGAAGAAAGAAGAAAATGCAGCAATGTTTCCAGTAGCAATCGCCAACAAAACGTGGGCAGGCCCCCACCTACCTTGTCCTTAGCTGTCACAGCAGACTGGAACAAACGGGTGGTGGGGTCAGCAACTAAGGTCATGGGAGTCCTGTGCATGCACCCATTAGGTAGGGAGGTGATGTACTCTGGTCCCGGTCCGCTGGGAAGACTTGAGGCAAGGTGTTCCTGTTCCCTTCATTCGACCGTATCTGTCTGATCTGAAACTAGGCATCATGTTCTCTTTTTTCTTTTTCTTTCTTTCTTTTTTTAAGTAGTGCATTCTGATCTTGAACTCCTGATTTTACTGCCTCCACTTGCCCAGTGCTGGGATTCCAGGCAGGTGCTGCCACACCTGGCTGGCTTTAGTCTTGTTTGAGTTTCTCAGGGATAGATCCCGTAGCTAGTTTTTGTGCTGGTCTTGACTCTCAATTTCTTGTTTTATTTATTTGCTCTTCCAGGATCTCACTATGTAGCTGAGGCTGACGTGTGCCTCTCAAGTGCTGAGATTTTAGACATGAGCCTGGCAGTCACATGTCTGTAGAGAATAAACATGAATTGCTTTTCTTATTTTCCAGAAAATGCCTTTCACAGTGGGTTGTACTCAGTTCCCCTTGTCAACAAGCCAGACACTATCATCTTGGTCACTCATATTTACTGTTTGCCTTACTTGCTTTCTATTGCTGTGATAAAAACACTGAGTGAAACCAACTTGGGGAGAAAAGGTTTCTTTGGTTTATAGCACAGCCCATCATCAAGGGAAGCTAAGGGAAGGACTCAAGGCAGGGACCGGGAGCACAGACCACAGAGGAATGGTGCTTACTGGCTTGTTCATTCTCCTGGTATGTGCTCAGCCTACTTTCTTCTTCTTCTTCTTCTTCTTCTTCTTCTTCTTCTTCTTCTTCTTCTTCTTCTTCTTCTTCTTCTTCTTCTTCTTCTTCTTCTTCTTCTTTTTTTGGTCTTTTGAGACAGGGTCTCCCTGCAGCTCCAGCTGTCTTAGAACTCATTATGTAGACCAGACTGGCCTTGAACTCACAGAGATCTGCCTGCCTCTGCCTCCCAAGTGCTGGGATTAAAGGCATGCACCACCTTGCCTGCCATGATAAAATATGTTTAAAAAAAAGAAAGTTGCTGGGCGTAAGTTCAAGCCTAGTGTGGTCTACATGGTGAGTTCCAGGCCAGCTGGGGCTACAGTGAGACCCTTTTTGTCAAAAAGACAAAAAATATATACATAAAATAAAATGAATAAAATATGAGTATATTGCCTGCATGTATAAATGCATCGGTGTCATGCAATGCCCTCAGAGGCCAGAAGATGATATTGGGTCCCCTGGAACTGGAGTTCTGGATGGTTGTTATCTGCCATGTGCATGCTGGGAACTGAACCCGAGTCCTCTGCAAGAACTTAACTGCTGAGCCATCTCTCCAGCCTCTAGCTTGCCTTCTTATACAACACAGGACCAATTGCCCAGGGGTGGGTGATACCACCCCCAGTGGGTTGACCCCCCCAAATCACTTAAGAAAATGCCCCATAGATTGGACCACAGATCAACTGAGGTTCTTCCACCCAGGTGTGTCAAGTTGACAGATGAAGCTCTCCAGAACACTGTTACATTTTGGTTTCCAAACCCAATGGTATTCATTTTTACCTAGTCACCCTGGAATCAGTGCAAGTCACTCTCTGTCTGCTCATTCAGTTGCCTCAGCCTCTACTTCTCTCTGGCTCCTCCCCGCAGGGCAGGCAACTTCCCTCCTGCCCTGTTTGTACCTCTTATCTGCACCTTAGCAAGAGATCCTACAATTCAGGACAGGGAGAGAGCTGGAGCCTGGCAGCAGAGAGGTGGAAATGGAAGACTCCAGTACCTTTATGTCTACGCTGCCCCTGGGGCTGGGAAAATCAGTGCTGGACACTGAAGCCAGCATCTTCTTTATGCAAGGCAAGCACTCCACCACGGAGCCATGGAATATGAGCCACTACAGTATACACAGAACACTCAGGGAAGAACTGACTTTTAGTATTTGATTCTCTGCATTAACATGACTATGATTCCAGGAAATTCTTTCCTAGGAAGATGAAGCTTCAAATAACTATGTCAGGAACTTCCTGAAAATACATTCATCCAAACACTGTTCATCAGGTAACAACTTCCTGCTCAGAACAGATTGCTCTGATTGGCTTTTCAATGTGATCCTCAAAGTGGCGATTACCTTGTGTTACCTCATATCCACTCCTGAAAAGATTTGCCCTAAACCAGACCTAAAACCTTGCCTGGTGTGGTGGCATAATCCCAGCACTAGGGAGGTAGAGGCAGAGGCAGGTGGATCTCTGTGAGTTCAAGACCAGCCTGGTCTACATAGTGAGCTCCAGGCCAGCTGGGACTAAAGGGAGACCCTGTCTCAAAAAAAGACCAAAGCAAATAAACAAAATGAAAACAAAAACAAACAAACGAAAACAGCCACCCACTGGGTGTGGTGGCGCATGCTTTTAATCCCAGCACTAGGAGGCAGAGGCAAGCAGGTGGATCTCTGTGTTCACAGCCAGCCTGGTCTATATAGCTAGCTAGTTCCAGGCCAGCTGGGGCTACAGGGAGACACTGTTTCAAAAATACCACCCAACTTTTTAATTACCTATTTAGTGACTGTGTGTGTGTAAATATATGAGCAGGACACAGCAGTCAGAGGATAGCTTCTGAGAGCTGGTTGTCTCCAGCATGTGACTGTGTGTGTGTATATATGACTGCGTGTGCGTGTGTATATATGACTGTGAGCCTGTGTATATATGACTGTGAGTGTGTGTATATGACTGTGTGTGTGTATATGAGGGGGACACAGCAGTCAGAGGACAGCTTCTGAGAGCTGGTTGTCTCCAACATGTGACTGTATGTGTGTGTATATATGACTGTGCGTATATATATATGACTGTGTGCGTGTGTGTGTGTATATGACTGTGTGTGTATATATGACTGTGTGTGTGTGTGTGTGTGTGTGTATGAGGGGGACACAGCAGTCAGAGGACAGCTTCTGAGAGCTGGTTGTCTCCAGCATGTGACTGTGTGTGTGTATATATTACTGTGTGCGTGTGTGTATATGACTGTGAGCCTGTGTGTATATGACTGTGAGCCTGTGTGTATATGACTGTGTGTGTGTATATGAGGGGGACACAGCAGTCAGAGGACAGCTTCTGAGAGCTGGTTGTCTCTAGCATGTGACTGTATGTGTGTGTATATATGACTGTGTGTGTATATATGACTGTGTGTATATGACTGTGTGTGTGTATATATGACTCTGTGTGTGTATATATGACTGTGTGTGTATATATGACTGTGTGTGTATATGACTGTGTGCATGTGTGTATATATGACTGTATGTGTGTGTATATGACTGTGTATGTGTATATATGACTGTGTGTGTGTGTATGAGGGGG
>VZQC01015748.1:35800-59074 GCA_009823505.1 Rhizomys pruinosus
CCCAATACCCATTAGGAAGTTATCTGGTTTAATGTCTCTGTGTATAAAGTTCTTTGTGTGCACATATTCAATTCTACTGATCACCTGATCAGCTAACATAAGTACAGTTTTCATTGTGAATCTTCTTGAACAGAAATTGAAAAGGTCTTCAAGGCTGGGTCCCGGAAGGTCCATGACTAGACTATAGTCTTTTTCTTGTCCATACCACCGTATGTGCGGGATGCCAATCCCACCTTGAAGAATCTTACAGTTTGCTCTCGTACAGTAACTGGGGGTGCCTGGCCTTCTGCGATTCTAGCTTCACTGCCACTTCCTCGCCCCAGGTGATGTTGATCTTCAGATAAATGTCCCCTAGGAGCCAGATCCGATCTTCTGCACCAGTTTGTATTTCCCTCCAAAGATGAACTCGGCCTGGGAGCAGCTGCTGCTCGCCATTCTGAGACGCGAAGATGGAGCCTGGGGCCGAGCCCAGACACTTCTACCCCGAGGACGGCGGGCTCCGGGGCTGCTCCACCCGTCGAGGCTGCGGAGGGCGGCTGAGACGCGGAGCCGAGGCCTTCCCGGCCTCACGGGGCGCAGAGGGAGGCCCGCTGGGCGTGCTCAGGGCCAGGCCGCTGCTGTGCGGGAATCGCGGTGGCTGAGACGCGGGCGCCGGACTCTGTGAGGCTGCGCGCGCTCCCTCTCGACGTGGGGGAAGGGAAAGGGGGCGCGGCCCGTTAGGGCGGCGCAACCGCTGCCGCAACTGCTGCGGGTTATGGCCCTGAAGGAACCGTCACTCGGCCTACGCCGCCATCTTGCTCCTCCAGCTCCGGCCCACACAAAATGCCCACAGTCCCCGGGAGCAGCTTCTTAAAGCACTCTGGGCGGCATGCGCCTTTAATCATAGACTTGGGAGGCAGAGGCAGGTGGATCTCTGAATTTAAGGCCAACCTGGTCTACAGAGTGAGTTCCAGGCCAACTGGGGCTATCGGGAGACTCTGTCTCAAAAACACCAGTAAAAAAATTCTAATGCCTATATAACATCATTCCAAACAAACATTTTAAAAGCAGAGTTTCCCCCAATCACTCTATCATAATATAAAACTGCTAGTTTATGATTACAACTTGAAATTTCACATGAATACAGAGCTTTGAAGGTAACAGCATGTAGTAACTACCAAACTATTAAAAGGTAGTATGTTATCACAAGATCACACTCAATCCTTTGTAAAACACACACACACACACACACACAAAACACACTTGAGCTAAGACTCTTTGGATGTTCCATCTCAGAAATGGTTCCTTAATGAGATCTCACCATCTTAAAATTCCCACACATTGTGGAGGCCCCTGCTTGGTGAGATGCTCACTCTAACAACTCTGTGCCTGGTGCTGTTTCTATGATTTGCCAACTTTGGGTCAGGGTAGATACATGAAAGTATATATCGGGAATATATATATATATATATATAAAATAATTAAAACATTTCTTTAAAAAATATTTTATTATTTTTATTTTATGTGTATGTAGTGTCTGTATGTTTGTAAATGTTCTCATGCTGTGCAATGCCCATGAAAATTACAGATGGTTGTTAGTCACTAAGTGGGTGCTGGCAACTGAATTTGGGTCCTTTGCAAGTGCAGCCAGTGATTTTAACCACTGAAACATCTCTCTAGTTCCTAAAACATTTTATTTTTTGGGGTTTTGTTTGTTTGTTGGTTGGTCTTTTTTTTATTTTATTAATTTTATTTATTTCTGTATGTGTATGAATGTACTGTCTGCATGCAAGTTTGTGCACCCGTGTCGTGCAATGCCGCGGAGGTCAGAAGAGGGTGTCGGATTCCCCTGGAACTGGAGTTCTCCTGGAATTGGAGTTTCAGACGGCTCTCGGCCGCCATGTGGGTGCTGGGGATCGAACCCGGGTCCTCTGCAAGAGCGTCGGCGCTCCTAAACGCTAGGCCATCTCTCCAGCCCCCCTAAAACATTTTTATACTTGTGTGCACTCTATTTTAAAGATGGTAAAAGAAATCTTATATTATATATGGACTTTAAACTTTAGCCTATTATATTATGTGATTAAATCTCATTATAAATAATGATTGTTGGTGTTTCTTAGGATTCTAATAAAGTTTCCATTTTATTGAGATATAAAAACTATAGTCTCAAATTTGATTCTGGTTTTGTTTGAACAGCTGTACTTTTCAGTGTCTTGTTTCAGTTTTATATGCTGAGGTTTTCCTGTCCACCACCTTTCTTACTTGAATGCCATTTTTGTGTCACTTTTGACTTCACCATCATTTAATGGCTTGCTCAAAGCATAGCTTTTATCATTCAGTTATTAGAGATTGCTTTTTCCCCCTACAATGAGAATTCTGTCTGTTCTGTGACTAACAAAAGTTAATTATTTCCGTGTTTACATACTATTTTTCTCTCTGCCTAGATGAGTTTTTTTTTCCCCTGTACTACAGTTGAGAGGGGTGTTTTGAACAGATGAGGTATCTTCCCTATTGGGGTCCAAGCTGCCCTTAAAGGTCCTCTATCCTAGGCACTACAGGTCAGGGATACTTCTATAGAATATCTCACAGTTAGCATTGTAAACAGTGTATTTCTGTGGAGTAAGCTATAATAAGATTAAACCACATTGAAAGAGCCCTAAATCTCAGTGACTTCAAGTAATTAATATTACATATCCATGTTTGTGGATTGGGGGATCCTGTATATTTTGATACTTAAGAGATATAGACTGACAGAGGCCCAATGTCAAAGTATCCTGTTTTGATTGCTGTGCTAGGAAGGAAATATGGCAAATTTTATATTGACACTTAAGATTTCTGTTCCAAGATATCACATGGCATTTCTCATAATTCTGGGGAAAATATCACCTGGCCATACCTCACAAGGAAATAGGACCTGTTGCATATCTAAGTGTGGGAAGAACCAGGCACAGCAAAATTACAACTTTTGTGGTAAAAAGACATCTAGAGAGAAAGCATATCTTAATATTATTCAACATTATTAAATAAACAAAAATGACCTCTCTTATGGTGTATATGGGAGACAGCCTGAATCTGATGGCTAGGCTGGAGTCCACGCAGTGGGCAGTGTGGCCGAAGAGAAAGATGGATTTGCCTTTCATGCCCTTTGGCAGCTCTCCTTCCACTCCAGACGAAGGGCTGAGTGTCAGCGAAAGAAGGCTGGCTGTGAAAAGTCCTGCTGCTAACATGGGGTCAGCAGAGACCAAGGAGGGGGTTCTGAAACTGGGTGGTATTTTTTTGTGTGATCTGAGGACTGTGATGCACTCTGCCCATTATCTCCCTAAAATAAAAGCTAGTCACCCCCCCCAAACCCCTTTCCTGCCCCACACCCAGGTGTGGTGGTGCACAACTTTAATCCTAGCACTTGAGAGGCAGAGGCAGGTGGAGCTCTGTGAGTTCAAGGCCAGACTGGTCTACAGAGTGAGTTCCAGGACAGTTGGGGCTACAGGGAGATCCTGTCTTGAAAAGACAAAAAACAAAAACAAAAACAAAAACAAAACCAAAAAACCCCAACAACTCAAAAATGAGAAGACAGGGTCTTGAATGAAAACTGGTCACAAAACTATTCAGCTATCTCTTAACTGAAGTGGTCCAAATAAAGGAGGGGAGCTAAGTAGCCACATACTGTTTGAAGAAGAAGTGAAGGAGATAAACTGCAAACTGAAGCAGTGGCTGAAGGAAGCAGTGGTACTCTAGAAATGTGCTGGGACTGATGGTAGCTTGCTGGGAAATAAGTAGTTGCTAGACTAGCTTCTATCTTTTCTGAGGACGAGTGGAACTTTCTGCACGAAGCTTTGAATTGCCAGGAGAAGCTAGGACACAGCACTGCTGTGTGTAACAGGTGGTGCAAGCCATCCAGAGCCTTTTCACAAGAGTGCAATGAGGCATGCCTCTGACTAAACCATGAGTTCCCCAGTCATCATTAGCATTTTATTAAAGGAGGAATGATCTTGATGTAGAAAGATTCTCTTCAATATGTCAGGGGCACAAACTCTTCATAACAATAAAACATTAGAACAATGAATGTAATCAATCAGAATGCTCTCTCATTTATAATTCTATAGTCAAAATGTAAAGTTACCAGCATTTCAGTCATTTTTGAATTTTACAATGCAATTTTTTTTTTTTTTTGAGACAGGGTCTGCTTACAGCCCCAGCTGGCCTGGAACTCACTCTGTAGAATAGTCTGGCCTTGAACTCACAGAAATCCACCTGCCTCTGCCTCCTGAATGCTGGGATTAAAGGTGTCCGCCACCACACTCAGCTTAAAGATGGTTCTTAGCTGCCATGTGGGTGCTGAGAATCGAACCTTGGTCCTCTGTGAGAGCGGTCAGTGCTCTTAACTGCCAAACCATCTCTCTAGCCCCACAATTTCTTTTTTATCCTTTTTCCATTGAGCTTTTGTGAATTTCATACAATATATTTTGATTGTATTTAGAGCTTCTCCCTTATCCACACTTCTATTACTACCCCTGTCAAACTCCACATAATATATGTGTTATGCATATCATATATATAATATATATGATATTATATAATATATGATATATATCATATATATGTAATATATATATATCATATATATAATATATAATATATATATCATATATTATTTTTCAGCTAGCATCCCTCAGGCCATAATGTAGAAATCATGGGATTCCTCTGACCATACCCCAAGAGGGAGAAACATGGCCCAGGCACATGATGCTAGGCAGAGCAGCAGTATACACTGGCGTGAGACTGGGGATCTGTGATTGACTCTGGGAAATGATATCATTTTGGTTATAAAAGTGACTTGCAGCAGGCAATAAATCAAATTCTCCATTACCATCATTACACAGAATTCCCGGGTTCATTATTTGGCGAGTGTACAGGCCAAAGCAGGCCTGGATTTCTAGTGTAGGTAGATAGTGGGTTGGATGGGAGTCTGTCAGATCACCAACCTGGTAAGCTAGCATGGGGTTGGATGGAGACCAATCAGGTCAACAACCTGTGGAGTGAATTGTGAGTGGGTGTAGGCTGAAGACAGGCCATCAGCCATCAGCTTGAAATTCCTGTCCAGAGACAAGCAGTCTTTGGGTAGGTGGGAAAACATGGCCTGACAGGAGGCATTCCACAGCCCAGGCTAAAACCTAAGTTGGAAGTACCTCTCAGGTTGCGTTATGAAAGTAACCAACTGACCTCTGTGCTGAGGGGTCAGTTCCCCACAGTGACTGCAGGTGGCCACTGTGCTTCTCTTCCCTTAGCAGGACTGCGCTGTTCTTGCTCATAGACACTATAGTGTCAAATTTATGCCCCAAATGTCCTTCAGCATGGATCTATCCACTGGTGCCTGGTTAACCTCCCAAGTCATACCTTTAGGAGACCGACTCTCCCCTTCTCAATAGCCACTGGTTTCCAACAGGCTCCAAGGAACTAGTTTCTGTCATTTTTGATGGTCTTGAAGGCTTTACAAAATATTGCTTTTTTTTTTTTTGGTACTCACTGTTGATGGTGATTTGGATTAGACTTGCTAAAGTAGAAATGCTCACAGTCGCAGAGAAGACTTGTGTTCCCCTCATATTGGATATGGCATATTTTTTTTTGCAATGTATTCAGGTGGAATTGAATTTAAACTTTAAATGTGTTTATTTTTATCCTCATTACACAGCTTTAAAAGAAATTTGACATCTAAATGAGTGCATTTTTATCTCACTAGGATGGAAAAATTAAAAAAAAAGTATTTCTAAAAAAGTTACTTATTCTGCTTGATTTGAAATTGTACATTTTAGAACATCAGTTTAAATTAACATCCATGGATCTTTAAAAAAACAGTCAAATTTTGCCAGGAATTTAGTCTTCTTAATTTACTTACTTACTAATTACTCATTTTACATGAGCTGAATGTTTATAGAAACTGGAGATTTGTAAAAATGGCACAAAGATTGTTTATATAAAGTGCAGACATTATAATATCCTTAAGTCTATCATTTTTATCACACTTATTAATGTTTAAAATGCCCTGACATCTTGCTGATTTTTTGAACAACATTAAACTGAACAATATTTATACCCGTATATTCTAGTTTAGACAAAAAACACTGGGAGGTCTGGTTTCCTTTTGTTTGAAATGTTGGTGCTTATTTTCTTTAGATGTTAATATGAAATGTTCATTATGTAGCCATTTTTATAACAGTTATCCATAAAATGATTATATTCAGTGTATTTTAGAGGTCTCAGCATAACATTTTTTTTCAGTTCTTTTAGCAGCAGTGCTTAGCCTTTCTTTTACTTACCTTCTGCTGTACCAGAAATTTCCTGCAAACCTAGTGTCTTAAAGGACACTAAGGACTTGGTGTCTTAAAAGACACATCCATTGCTTGTGTTCCTGAGGTACAAGAATTCAGGTTGGGCTGAGGGGTGGATGGTTTGCCTCTGTTTTACTCAGTGCTGGGTGGGACATTTCCACAAGACCCAAGAGGACTTCCCTCATGGGTAGAGATAATGCAGTGGTACATGCCAGTAGGGGCCTCTTCATGTGGTCCCTTCTTGTCATTAGTTGCTGTGCTTGAATTTATTTATTTTCAAGGCTCCAGAAGAAACAAAAGGCAAAGTTGAAAGGCCCCTTAATACACAGGCCCATACAGCACACATTTTTTCTAACACCTTCTCCCAGTCAAACAAATCATGAGGATAGCTAGAAGGAGAGTGGAGCTATACTCTGTGGGTGGTGGTGTGGTAATGGCACATCCCTTTGCAAAGGGCTGCGTGAGAAAGGAAGGATTGTCACAGTTGTTTTGAGAAAAAAAAAAGTACCACAAAAGAAAAATAATATTACATTTCTAATGGTGCTATTATGTATTCTTCTGTCCAATTCTAGCAGTTTACCTATGAAAGTCTGTGCCTTTGTATCTATGAGGGCCAGTGAAGGCACCATACATCTTGTCTTGCAGGTCTTTGGCAGTTTGATGTATTTGGGAGGCCTCTTCCCGGATTGGATGAGTGGCATCCTCTAGCAATACCAGAGGCACTTGTTTTTCAAACACTTTTATGTACTCCCTATGGCTAAGTATAGATCCAGGTGCTGGATACACAAATAAGGATGAATAGATGTTTTTATATTATTTATTTATTTATTTATTTATTTATTTGTTCATTTATTTATTTACTCATAGAAAGGGTCAGTAGAGGAGCTGGAGAGATAGCCTAGTGGTTAAGAGCGCTGACTGCTCTTGCAGAGGACCCAGGTTCGATCCCCAGCACCCACATGGCAGCTGAGAACCGTCTTTAACTCCAGTTCCAGGGGAATCCGACGTCCTCTTCTGAGCTCCGTGGCACTGCACAACATGGGTGCACAAACCTACATGCAGGCAGTACATTCATATACATAAAAAATAAAAAAATTAAAAAAAAGTTTTAAAGAAAGGGTCAGTAGAAAAGATGTTTTTAATGCTATGGTGTTGACTTCTCAGTAACTTTTCACTCCTCTAGAGTGATACTGCATATTTGCCCCTTTGTCTTGGACTCACGAGGGAGAAGGATAATTCTCCACTTCTCTGCGGTTAAGTTTTCCACCTGCCTTGCATTAGCCCAGAGATAATTAGCAGATGTGGTGCAAGCGACTGCGTGAAATTTGTCTGTACAGCAGGGCTAGTTTTTTTCTCCTTTTCCACTATGAGTACAAACTAGCCCAGAGAAGTTATATACACGAGGCCATAAGCAAGGAAACCTGAGCATCCAGAACTGGCTGTAAAGGCATCCTACATAAACCAAACTAAAGTTGTCTTAACAGAAATGAATGTCCTTTCTGGTGCAGGAGAAGGTTACCCAGACAGCTAGTTATACTACAATGCAGTTTATAGTATAATAGAGGTACAAACTCCACTGTGAGGATCGGTGTGTATTGTTTTTAGTAGAACAATGAGGAAGATATTCTAGAAGGTGACACTAATCTGAGTCTTAAAGAACAAATGAAAGGATATGTAACAGTTTTCAAAAGAGAGGAAAATATAAACTAAAAGCTCCATCAGAACATGAAAACAAACATCTGAGAAGCTCATTGTTCTTGGATGTGGGATGGATGGGGTCATACTATGGAACCAAGAAATGTTAACCTTTAAATGAGTTTTGCAATGCATTCTAATTCGAAGACATTTCAAAGTAGATAATAGCCAGAAATGGCATGGCCTTTGTTGCTCTGACTAAATATTTAATGTACATGCCCTACTAAAATTAATATAACACAGTTAGTTCATTGTTTCTGCCTTTACAAATGATGAAATTACATCCTGATCGAAGATTTCAATTTCACAGAGGAGAAAGCTATAGACAGCTAGCATAATTGTGATTTAAAAGAGAAAAATGGTTAATTGAACATTAACAAAAAGTAGTATTATACTGCATAATATTCTGTATAAAATTTCCAGGTGGTGTTCCTGTCAAGTAGTAGCTGTGCTTGTGCAAAAAGTTTGTAAATCAAACTATACTAGACATCATTATAAAGATATTCCCTTAGGGAATGGCTTTTAGAAATACAGATAATATATTTGTTTCTTATGTCTCGCATTCAGGCAATGCATTTATTTTTAAAGCAAGCCTTATCTTCAAGTATTTATATTTCTGCAGATGAAATATAACTTTTTCAACCTTAATTTTAGAACTGAAAGCTTCTCTTGGTATCTTTTAGTCCTAATTTACACCTTCATTAATTTTTGGGCCCTGCCCTTTATTAGCTATGAAAGCTTAAGTGAATTTCTAAATCTCCTGCTACCTCAGTATCCTAGTCAGTAAAATGGGGGAAGTGAGTCTTATTATATAAAGCCCCTGTGGTGATTAAATGGGATCGTACAGGGAAAAGTACCCAACTTATTGTGCAACATATGGCAAGCACCCAATAAATGTTAGCTGTTTGTGGAGAGCGGGTGTGGCGACAGTCCAAAGATGGTGCCCGGGACTTTAGTCAAGTCTTATGACTAACACCTGATTCCCTCAACACTGATTCCCTTCTACCTCAAAGTAAAGCCACGTCCACCGTTCGAGCTGCACAGGTGCACCCTGGATACAAGAACAGGCCAGATGATACCAATAGACTGAGGCCACGCAACCTGGGCGGAGAAGGTGGAGCAGGAGAGGGATAACTAGAGAGACTTTCTGTTCTGTGGAAGAAAGAAAAAAGGGAGGGAGAAAGGAAAGGGGGGAAGAAGAAGAGGAGGAAGTAAAAATGCTGTAATGTGCCTGAATAAACCGCTTTGAGAAGAATGAGCTAGAGGTGCTTTATTTCTGCTGGTCAGAATCAAAGGCATCAAGTGGTGGCCCGCACAGGAACGCGTTCTTCCTCCTTTCTCGTTCAGAACTCATTGCGGTCAGGGTGACTAGTCGGTAAGCTCCCAGGTAAGCGGGACAATTAAGGCTCTCGGAATGAGACAATAAAGCTCCCTGGAAAAGGGGACAATTAAGGTTCTCAGAGTGAGACAATAAAGCTCCCCGGAAAAGGGGACAATTAAGGCTCTCGGAGTGAGACAATATAGCTCCCCGGAAAAGGGGACAATTAAGGCTCTTGGAGTGAGACAATAAAGCTCCCTGGAAAAGGGGGCAATTAAGGTTCTCGGAGTGAGACAATAAAGCTTCCCAGAAAAGGGGACAATTAAGGTTCTAAAGGGGACAATTAAGGTTCTAAAGCTCCCGGTTCTGGGACGGGCTCTAGCTAGCACTATGGGAAACACAACATCTGCTCTGATGGTGCGCCACGCCCTTAAGGCTTTATTGAGGGCAAAAGGAATTGAGCTGAGGAGAGAAACTCTAGACAGATTTTTGGCAGTGGTGGATCAGGTCGCTCCATGGATCCCAGTGACGGGATGCCTTACAATACCTAGTTGGGAAAAGTTAGGGAGGGACCTAAAGTTTGCTGAGGAACAGGGAGACTTACACAAGGGAGTACTGCCAGTGTGGAAGTTGGTAAGAAATTGCATAGGGGATGAGGAACGGTGCAGAAAAGAGATAAAAGAAGGGAGTGAAGCCTTAGACCAGGTTAAGGAAGAGCGCTCTCAAACTCTGAAATTCAAGAAGAATCTAGTGAAGGGGACATGTCAGACAGGGATGTGGAAAGCCTTGCCGCCAGCTTGGAGAAAGTGAAAGTAAAGATAGAACCATCAGCCCTGGAACTGCCCCTGCCACCTCCTTATGCTTGCAATGGAGCAGGAGGGAATAGTTTACATCCTGAAACTTGGAGAGAACTAGAGGCTCAGTGCTTCCCTGTATTTCAAAATCAACAAGGGAACCGCTATCATGAGCCACTAGATTGGAAGATTGTTCAAAGGCTGGTGGAGGCGTTATGTGCCTATGGAGCCAATGCTGCCTTTGTTGTGACTCAGCTGGATCAAATTAATCCATTAGGTGTCCGAGCATGGAAGTCTCTCCCAAATAGAGGAGAGGTGGGGGGAAATCTAACCAAAATCCTTCAGGGGCCCACAGAACCTTTTTCAGATTTTGTAGGTAGGATTATGGAAGCTGGGGGCCGCATCTTTGGGGACACTGATACCGCAATGCCATTACTAAAACAACTTATATTTGAGCAATATACTAAAGAATGTAGACAGCCATTACTCCTTATAAGAACAAAGGGCTGGAGGTCTGGATGAAGGTGTGCAGAGAATAGGAGGCCCACTGACCAAGTGCGGATTGGTTGCTGCATTTATGCAAATGTCCAAAGGAAAATTTAGCCCAAAGACAGGTAATTGCTTGCTTGTGGCAGTGCGTAAGTATTTTACATTTTCCCCTTATATAGTACAACTCATAATAATCATTCTCAGGATATAATGTATGGTTGCTGTGTGGGGTGAATGGTAGTTGTATAAATTTTTCTGCTTTCAGTATGCTAAAGTACGGGGGCTGGGGTAATGCAAGCTTTAGTTGGAATACATCTTTCGAGTCCACAGTATCTCAATAGCTGGCAGGAACAAATGTCTCCTTTAAAGCTATGCCTGTTTGCATGTAGCCTCCTTTTGTGTTTCATTGTGTTTTATGGAAGTCAGAGCGACAGCATGTGGCTGGGATGTGAATGGAACTTTTGCGTGTTGTGTGTAACTTCCATCCGTGTTGTAAATGCCAGCCATGCCACTCAATTGTCCCATAACCTGTCTCAGTATCTTACAGGAAACTGGTCTAGGGATCTTGATGGCATGTTGCAGGACCTCAGACAATCCATTGCTCACATCAACTCCACCCTAGTGGATGTGTCCTTGGCTGGTGGGCTGACAAGTTGGATTACTACCATTGCTTCACGACTGAAAGAATGGGTGGGAATTGTCGGACTTGCCCTATGCCTGGTCCTCACTAGTTTCCTGGCCTTTTGGTGCATGTGGCGTTTTGCAATTTCGTCAACATAAAACGCAAGCCCTGTTAATACAGGCGTTCACAGCAGTGGAGACAGGACAGTCTCCTCAAGTGTGGCTTAGCATGCTAGAGAAGTAGCCAAAGACGGGTAAGGCTCTCTGGGCATGCCACCAACCTAAGACAGGGAACAAACCAGTGCTGTTTGTCTCCCAATGATGGGTAAGGGGCATCGCTGCACGGGGCTACCTAAGACAGGCATTCTCTCTGCTAAAATAATAAAGAAGGGGGAGATGTGGAGAGCGGGTGTGGCGACAGTCCAAAGATGGTGCCCGGGACTTTAGCCAAGTCTTATGACTAACACCTGATTCCCTCAACACCTGATTCCCTCCTACCTCAAAGTAAAGCCACGTCCACCGTTCGAGCTACACAGGTGCACCCTGGATACAAGATCAGGCCAGATGATACCAATAGACTGAGGCCACGCAACCTGGGTGGAGAAGGTGGAGCAGGAGAGGGATAAATAGAGAGACTTTCTGTTCTGGGGAAGAAAGAAAAAAGGGCAGGGAAGAAAAGAAGAAGGGGAAGAAGAAGAGGAGGAAGTAAAAATGCTGTAATGTGCCTAAATAAACCGCTTTGAGAAGAACGAGCTAGAGGTGCTTTATTTCTGCTGGTCAGAATCAAAGGCATCAGCTGTTTAGTGCTATTTTCATATTAACAGTGATGACATAATTACTAATTATCATTGCTACTTTATCTTACAGTTGAAGAAATGAAAAGCATGAAGAGAGGAGGGGACCTTGGGAGTGATGTGTGCTTGGCAACTTTAGAACTTGAGAAAGGTTGTGGTCCCTGAATTTCACACCAGTTCCCTTCCCTGTTCAAGGTTCACCTTGCTTACTGAGTTTTCAAGAAATTCCTAATGTAAGTGAAGAGTCATGTTGGAAATCACCATGTCCATGAAACGGCCTTGGAATAGTTTAATAATGTAAATATCCAAAAGCCTGAGCAAATAACCTTAAAGGCAAACAGACATTTTCATTTAAATACTTTCATTTGGGTTAAACTTTATTTCTTGGAAATTCTCCATCTGTGAAAAACAGGTCTGTTTGCAGGTTCCAAACTTGTGGTCAAATTCCAATAAAAGAGGTGGGAAATTTTCATGTAAAATGCCTGGGTCACTTATTCAGGTTAAACAGAGTGCTCTCCAGTTTAGAGAGTGTGGCTGAAGACAATTTAATGAAAGCAATTGCATACAGACATTCTTCAATTTCATTACAAAGGTAAAATCAGAAAATCTAAACATTAAATCTTACAGAGAACCCTAATTTGATTTGATGTTACTCGAATCCACTGTGAGGTAGTGAAGATCACAGAGCTGGCTTAACTACCTCCATGCTGAGTAAAACATCAGCCCCTAAACCATTATCCCCATGTTCCCAGGAGCACCTGCTGAGGTTCACATGTACTCACTAGCCTGGGCATTTCATGCATGCTATTTTAAGGACACACATGTTTCTATTAGCAACAGTGAACTAAGAGGGGCTATGTGGAAATATGACAGCACCATCCCATAAAAGTCCTTTCTGAACTTAATTTAGTGGTGTATACAGAGCTCAATAATCCACAAAGGAATACTATGATTGACAGTGAAGGACAAGTTGCCCATCGCTCTGCTCTGCAGTTAATGAAAAGTGCCCAGGGAATCCCAATTTCTGATCAGGGAGAATTGATTATGATTAATGTTTCCAAATTAACTGTCCAAACAGAAGGCATCTGGCAAGATCTCTGTTTTTCCTCCAGCCTGTGAACTCATAACTGTGCTCTGCTTTCTCATCCTAAATGCTGTTCATTTATGTTTAAGATTTTGGGTTTTGAAGGGCTTGAGAGATGGCTCAGTGGTCAAGGGCACTGGCTGGTCTTGCAAAGGATCCAACTTCAAATTTCAACCCTAAATGGTGGCTAACAACCATTCTAACTCCAGCTCCAGGGCATCAGAAACTCTTTTCTGACCTCTGCTGTCATTGTCTGACATAATTGCACTTACATACATGCAGGCAATATTTTTGACTTTTCTCTAGTGAGACAGTAACAGTCAGCCACTTTTTCTGTTGCTGTGGTAAAACACTGACCAAAAGCAACTTGGTGAGGAAAGTGTTTATTTTTTCTTTTATCACTAAGGTTCATCACTGAGGGAGCCCAAGGTAGGAAATCAGTCAGGAACCTGGAGCACTGATCATAGAGTTTTGCTGTTTACTGGCTTGCTGTTTTGGCCTATGGTCAGTTTGCTTTCCTATACAATACAGGGCCATCTTCCCAGGGCATGGCACTGCTCACAGTGGAATGGGCCCTCCTACATCACTCAACATCAAGAATATACCCCATAGACATGGCCACAGGCCGATTCAATGGAGAAAACTTCTCAGTTAAGGTTCCCTCTAAGCAGGTGTGTCAAGTTGACAACCAAAGCTATCCAGTACAATTGACCCCTTGTCAACTTGGCACACCAGCACATTACTATTAAACTACAACCTTTCCATTTCTTGTCCTCAAGATATGAAGATAATATTGATAGCACAACACAAAACAGTACAACTTTAAAAGTCTCCTAGTCCTTAAAAAATTCAAACACTTTAAAAGTTCAAAGACTCTTGCACGACACGGGTGCACAGACTTGCATGCAGACAGTACATTCATACACATACAGAAATAAATAAAATTAATAAATTTTATTGAAAAAAAAGAAAGTGGCCAACTGACCTCTGCACTGAGGGGTCAGTTCCCCCCCCCAAAAAAAGTTCAAAGCCTCTTTTAAATGTCTCAGATGTGAGGTCCTTTAAAATAAAAAACAAATTCTGTCTTATTTCAAAAGGAACAAATAGGGCGCACTTAAGCAAAACCAAAGTCCAGCAAAGAAGCTCAAGGCTGGAGGCACTGAACCATCGAAGCTATTTGGAAGTTAAGTTCCATAAGTTGCTCATGGTGCTACTGGATTTGGTGTTTGCCCTGCTGGATTTTTATCTTGTTTTGGTCAGGCATTTCCTCATTATACCCCCATTCCTTCCTTTAAAGATAGGAATGTGTGTTCAGTTCCATTGTATGTTGGAAGTATGTAACTTGTCTTTTGATTTTATAGGGGCATGCAGTTAAGAGATTGCCTTACATCCCAGAAAAGGCTTTGGACTCTGGACTTTTGAATAGTATTGAGATTGGTAAAGGCTATGGGGACCTTTAAAGTTGGAGTAAATACATTTTGCATTTTATATGGTCATGAGCCTATGGGGGGCCAGGAAGTGGAATGTGGTGGTTTGAATGAGAATGTCTCCATAGGCTGCAAGTATTCAGACATTTTGTCCCTGTTAGTGGCACTGTTTTGGGAGGTCTTAGTGTGGTCTTATGGAGGAAGCATGTCACTTCTGGTGGGCTTATGGAGTTCTTAAGCTTTGCTGGATTTCTAGTCAATCTCTGCTTTCTGTGCCTGCTTGAAGATGAGAGCCTCTGCTTTCTGCTCCTGCCCCAGCCACCTCCTGCCACCATGCCTCCCCACTATGATGGACTTTAATTCCCCTGGAACTATAAGCTCAAATCAACTCTTCCTTCTATGAGTTGCTTTGGTCAATGTCTTATCATAACAGTAGCATAGTCACTAATACAGAGTCCTTTTTTTTAAATGCAGAAAAGTACTCAAGATCTTAGGAATTCATTTTTGTGTCCTCTCTAATTTTCTGTAAAAATAGCCAGGCTGGGTATGGTGACACTGCCTTTAATCCCAGCACTCAGGAGACTGAGGCATGTGGATTTCTTTGAGTTCAAGGTCAGCCCGACCTACCTAATGATTTAGTAAGGAGTAATTTAAGTAGACCAAATTTTTTTTGTAGTGTATACATTTTTGCATCTTTCAGGGTATTTGCAAGTACTTTTGAGGGAAATTTAGAAACATTGCCTTAGGTTCCACTAACTGGCATTTTAAATGAATGTCTCCCTTTTATAGGATTTGCTTTCAAATCTTTGATTTGAATCACATTTGTATTTTAGGAGCAGCAAGAAGTTACCATAATTTGCAAGCTACAATAGAGTAGGAATTAGTAAAGAAAATTAATAATACTTTCTCAATTAGCCTATACAATATTTGTTCTCTGACAGAAATTTCATACAATTTATCAATTGTAGTGTTTGTATCAATATATTTCATGAGTTGTCTAGAATTTCAGTAACCAATTATAAAACATAAAGAAAAATTCAATATCACAAGAATCTCATTATGTAGGCACAGCCATTACCAAAATTTAAAAATTGATTCAAAAGTACTTTTGTATTTAAAAATAAAGCATATACATGTAGTATTATTTTAAAATAAGATCATATTACTTTGTAAATTACATTTTAAAATTCAACAGTATTATTGAAATAGAAAGCAGAAATTCGACATCGATTTATTCATTTTAGTGGCTGCATAATATTTTGTTGCATATAAAAAACCATTATTTAAGTTGATTCCATTTGGTTTTCAATTATAAGTATAGCTGTAAAGGAGGTTAATTTAGCTAAACTTTATATAATTAATTATTTCCTTAGGGGAATGCTTAAAAAATTAGACTTTCTTTTTTAATTACTTCTTATTTTTTTCATTTTTTAACAATAAGTAATAATTTATGAGTACAAGCATCCTTCATGTAAAACCAATTTGCAAGCAGTTGTGCCCAAACCCATACAGCCCATGGGTCCCACCATCCAGCTGGGGGGCTTGTATGTTCAGTCAAATTGATCAGATGAGTGTCCAGACTATATTGCTGTAGTTTCACCATTCACTCCAATCACATTCTATCATGCTCCCTCTTCCGCAGATTGTTCCCTAGGTTTAGAAAAGGGGCACAGGTGGACGAGAAGCAAAACAGTCTACTTTCTCTGGAGCTGTTGTCTTGGACTCTGGTCAATTCTGGCTGTTTCCTTTCATGGGCTGACAGTTTGTCCAGGAATAACCTTTCAATCCTACTAACGAAGCACAAACAATTAGAGATATAGGTATTTCCTTCACCTTTGGTGCTGGGGCCAGAGGGTCCATGGATTTGGGTCAGTGGCTCTGCACCTTGGTGTGGGCTGCCCGGAAGTGACTTGGGCAAGTACTTTTGGAGGTGGGCTCTTTCCGGGGCTGCAGCTAGGGGGTCGTGTCTCTGAGGACTTCTGGGCAGGTCCACCCTTCACCTTTGTTGCCGGGGCCAGAGGGTCAGTGGATTTGGGTTAGTGGCTCTGCACCTTTGTGCGGGCTGCCGGGGGGCAGGCTAGGTCAGGCATATACCCCACTACAGCACCAGAGATTAGTGAAATCCAAGTGGGACACTTTTTTTTTTTGTTTTTTTTGTGGAGAACCTCAGACCAAGAAGAGAAGGAGTGCTTTGGCTCCAATAATCCAATGGTATAAACAAAATTGGAAAAACTAAACAAATCAATACTCCATACACAAGGAGGAGGAAAGGGAAAAAACAAGCATCTGAAAGGAGGAAAGCAAAACCATCCTCCCTAAAATAGTGAAAAGAGTATTTGTGATCCTGATCCACAAAAGGGAAGCCCACAAGCACCAAGCTCTACCAAACCATGGTAAGGGTTATACAAGGAGAACCCCTTGGAGGGACCCCAAGGAACAGCTCGTGAGGATAATTGCAGAACTATGGAGAGAAAGTAAAGAACATAAATGGGGAATCAGAGAATTAAAAGAGAGAGAATGAAAAAATCAAAAAGACCTAGAGATACATGACAAACATCAGAAGAAAAAGAACAGACCTGCTAACTCCAGAAAGAAATACGAGGGAAAAAAAATAAAGAATCAGAGAATAAAGAGAGAGAATGAAAAACTCAAAAGACCTAGAAGGGAACATGACAAACTTTGGAAAGAAACTAAAGGAACAGAGCCGAAACTCCAGAACGAACTAGAGGGAGAAAAAAACAAACTCAAAAGGAATAAAACACTGAAAAAGGAACCAACCAACGAAGTAAAGAGCACAGACAGAGAGTTGAGAAGCACCAAGAAGAGTTTGAGAGCTCACAAAGGAAAGGAAGTACTAAAGAAAAACAAGGATGAACAAAAATGAATTAGAACACCATTCAATGCAAGAAGAGAAGGAAAGGAAAAAAGCCTCAGAAGTAGAAGGGAGAAGCAGAACAAAGAAGGTCAGATCTGGAAGTAACACAGAGCAATTAAAAAGCTCAATAAAGATATGAAAAATTTAAAAAACACAAAAGTGGAACAACCGGAAATGGGACACTATGAAAGAGTCAAACCTCGCCACATATGAAGTAGAAGGAAGAAGAATCTCAAGAGGATAAGTATTGATGATCTTCAACAGAATATAATGAAAAGTTCCCCAAATAAAAAAAGACAAACCCATACAAATAACATAGAAGCACATAGGACCCCAAAAAGACAAGACAGAAAGAAACACCCAACGCCATATCATAGTTAAAAATGCAGATGCCCAAAACAAAGACAAAATTCTGATGGGCTACAAAAGAAAAACAAGTCACATACAAAGGGAAACCATCAGAATTAAACTGCACTTCCGCTGGTGCAAAACGCATGAAAGCAAGAAGAACTGTGAGCCAAAGCATTCCCTGTGTAAGGGACATAGGATGCAAACCCCAGACACTATACCCAGCAAAATGTGACTATAGTTGAAGGAGAGAGAAAAACTCCCATGACCATAAGCAATGATGATATAAACATGCCTGGAAACCAACTCTTCATAAAATTACTTGAGCAATTCAAAGCATAAGAGAGGACAACAATCCTCAAACACCTAGAAAAGAAATATAAAAACATAACCATAAGAGCACAATCGAGAGGCCTAGAGTCAAAGGATAATAATAGTGAAAGGAAGCAAATCCATACTTTCAATTATAACCTTAAAATTAGTGGGCTAAACCCCCCCAATCAAAAGAGCATGAGTCATATGGGAGAAATGGATTAAGGAAACAAAACCCATCTATAATGCTGGTCTGCAAGAAACCCACCTCAATTAAGGATAGGCACAAACTTGGTGGTGGAAGAAGTAATTCCAAGCAAATGGGTACCAAAAAGAAAGCGGGTGGGCTATCTAATATCAGACGAAATAGACTTGCAAAGCAAAAAAATCAAAAGAGACAAGAGGGGCCCATTACATCTTTTTAAAGAGAACAATTGACGATGAAGATGTTCACAATATAAATAATACTGCACCAAACACTGGTGGACCAAACTTTATAAAGACATTCTCCAGGATCTCAAGGCCACAGATAACCCCAGCACATAATAGTAGGGGACTGTCGTACCCCATTAAGTTCCCTAGACAGATTCAACAGGACAAAGGAATAAACAGAGAACATCTGAATCTAATGATCACAATACACCAAATGACCTCACAGTAATCTATTTGAAATATTTCACCCAAACAGACCCAGAGATATACACGTTCTTTCTACTCGCACTTATGGAACATTCTCCAAAATGAGACATGATACTTGGACACAGGAAAAAAAACTCAAACAATATAAAAGATTGAAAGAATCCATGCATTCGATCAGACCACAGGCTAATAACTCAATATCACCACCAGAATCAAACCCACTAGCAACAAGGAACACAATGGAGACTAAACAACACTCGCCTGAATAATATGGGTCCGGAATAATAAAGAAAGAATAAAACATGCTGGAACTGATGAAATGAATAACACACAGCAAAATCTATGCACACGTTAAAGCATCCTAAAAGGAAGTTTATAAAGCTCTAGTGCCTTACATGAAAAACAGAAAGAGCAAAAGTGAATGATCTAACACTGACGCTAAAAACACTTGAAGAGACAACAAATGAAGCCTAAACGGAGCAGACAAGAAGAATTACAAAATCAGAGCAGAGATCAATGAATTAGAAATAAGAAAACCATACAAAAAAAGCAATGAATCCAAAGTTGGTTCTGCGAGAGAAGAACAAGATAGACAGGACCTCTAACCCAGTTACCAAAGAAAGAGGGACAACTCCAATCAATAGATCGGTGATGAAAGGGGAAATTCACAACAGACAATGGAAAAGATCCAGACAATTATAATAGAATACTTCAAAAACCTAATATTCCCTAAATAAGTGGGGTAAAACTAGAAGAAAGGGATGATTATCTGAAATCCTTGGAATCACAAAAGCTCAACCAGAAGAGATCGACAGCATAAGTAGACCAATAGTACAGGAAAAATTGAAGATATAATGAGTGCCTCCCACCAAAAAATGCCAGGGCCCAATGGTTGCCAACATACACGTGCAGAATCTATAAATATTTTGAAAGACTTAAACCATTCTACTCCAAATTTGTTTAGAAGGATACAAACGGAGGGAGTTCTCCCGAAGAGTTCTTTCTAGGAAGCCAGCATCACGCGACTACCAAAACAAGGAAAGAGACACCCAAAAGGAGAACTTTAGACCTATCTCCCTAATGAACACAGATGCCAAAATGCTGAACAGGATACTGGCAAAACGCACACATACTCACATCAAGAAGACAGCCCCCGACCAAGGAGGATTCATACCAGAGATTGAAGGATGGTTCAACATATGAAAACCGATAAACGAGCAATAAACACATAAGTGGAATGAAGGACAAAAACCACACTATCATCTCATTACATGGAGAAAGCCTTTGACAAATCCCCATCCTTCATGTTTAAAGTCCTAGAGGGAATTTGGCTGGAGGATCATTCCTCAAGTAACAAAAGCCAGATACGGAAAACCCCAGCCAATTCTCACGAAGGGGGAATGACAGACACTTCCCTTAAGGTAGGACTTTTTCAGGCTGCCCCGGTCACCACTCTTTTCAATATAGTGCGGGTAACACCTGCTAGGTGAATAAAGCAAGAAAAGGAAAGTAAGGAGTTCTAATTTGGAATAGAGGAAGTCAAGCTAATCCTTTGTGCTGATGATATATTGTCTACCTAAGGGAGCAAGAACTTCACCGGAAAACTCCTAGAAATGAGTAAGAGCTTTGGTAAAGTGGCAGGACAAAAAATTCTAGACAAATCATAGCCAGGGGCCTGGAGAGATGGCCTAGCGGTTAAGAGTGCCGACCCATCTTACTAGGTCCCGGGTTTGATCCACAGCACCCACATGGTGGCTGAAACCATCTGAGACTCTAAGTCCCGGAGAACTCCAGTTCCAGGGGAATCTGAGACCTCTTCTGACCTCCGCGCATTGCAAGACACAGTTGCACACACGTTGCATACAGACAGACCTCAGAAACAGACAGAATAAATAAAAAAAATAAAAAATTATAAAAAAAGAAAAATCAGTAGTCTTTTCTTTAGCCAAAAAGCAAGCAATAAGAAGAGTCAGGGAAATCTCACTTCACAGAGCCTCAAACAATAAAAACTCTAGGAAACAAACCTAACCAAAGAACCAAGGATCTCTCTCTACACAAAAATTTTAAAAACCTCTTGAAAAAGGAATTGAGGAAGACAACCAGAAGATGGGACAAACCTCCCCATGCTCATGGATTGGGAAATAATACAGAAAAATACTCATCCTACCCAAACTGTGTAAACTTTAATGCAATCCCAGAAAAATCCCCAAGAGTTTTCTTCCATGCTTGGAAAATAAATGCCTCAACTTTCATTTTGGAAAAGCAAAGACCCCCGAATAGCCCAAGCCCTGAGTGGAAAAGAGCAATACGGGGGACTTGCAATATACCAGACAATCAAACTATATCCACTACAGGGCTATAGTGGGATTAAAAACGCCTGGTACTGGCACAAAAGACACAGTTGATCAAATGGAAGAAAACTGAAGATCCAAGACCTGAGCTTCATACAATTTCAGCCATCTGCATATTTGACAGAGGGGCCAAGAAGACACAATGGAGTGAAAGAAGTGCTCTTCAGTCAAGTGTGTTGTTGGAAAACTTGGATCACCACTTGTAGAAGAGAGAAATAAAAACCCCTACTCTTACTGCCATACAAAAGTCAATTCCAGTGGAGCGCAACGACAGCAGTGTGAAACTCCAAATCTCTGGAGGTGATAGAAGAACTTGGCAGCAGACTACAGACATAGGCGTAGGAAAGAAAGACTTCAAAAGGCCCACGTCCAGCGCAAGAAGCAACAAATAAGGATCAACATTGACAAATGGGACCTTCTATAAACCGCAAGCTTCTGTGACGATCAAAAGAGAACAATCAGGAGTGAAGAGCAAACCCAACAGAGAAACCCAGGAGGAAACCATCTGCAGATACATCTGACAAGCATTTATTTTCCAGAGTTACAGAGCTACTCAAAAAAACAAGAAAGAAAGAAAACAAATGAAATCACTCAAAGATTGGAGCAAAGATTGAATAGAGACGTCCAGAGGAGGATAGAAGATGGCTGAGAAACATCTTTAAGATGTTAAGTGTTCATCATCATTAATAATTAAGGAAATTCAAATTAAACCACGTTAAGATATCATCTTAACTCCCAATAAAGACTGGCTAGGATCACGAATACGAATGATACCAAGTGCTGGAAGAGGTGTGGGGAAAGGGGAAAACTCATCCCTTGCTGGTAGGAATGTAACGTGTAGCCACTAGGGAAAGCAGTGGGGAGAACCCGTAGAAGACTCAAAACGAGCCTACCAGTTGACCCATCAGCACTCCTGGGGAGATACCCACAAGACACAACTGACTGCAAAGATACGCACACTAGGTTATTGCATCTGTGTTCACAATAGCAAAAGGCGGGAACCAGCCCAGGTGCCCCTCAAGAGACGAGTGAGTGGATAGAGAAAATGTTGGTACATGGTCATGAGTGCGAATGCGCGTAAATAGGGACAACATCATGAACGTTGCGGTTGGAGGGGAGCGAAACGGGATGGGAGTGAAGTAGCATAGTGCCAGAAAAACAAACGACAATAGTGGGGGCCCTCATACTGGGGCCGAGTACCAAGAACCAGAGAGAAATAGGTCGCAGGGAGAGGGAAAGGCATATTAAAAGACACCACAGAAAGACGGCACAGCAAAGGGACGGAAAGGGAGAGTGGGAAGGGGGGGGGCCGGAGAGGGACACGGCTGTATAAGCGATTATGCATAGTATTGACAGTCAACACAGGAGCCAGTGGTGGTGCCCGACAAGACTGTCTACAGGAGACATGGAGTTTTAGGACTTTGTAAAAGTAAAAAATGTCTAAATTAAACAACATCGGTTTAAAGGCTCTGAGTAAAACAGTATGATCTGAGTGAAATGGAGATATAAATCGCTGTTGCCACATTTGTTTTACATAAAATCTGTAGAACAATAACTTGGGATTGGCACATACAAGTGTTTTCTATAATTTTCTTCTCTGTTGTACAGTATAATCTTGTGTACGCTTTCACCTATAAGATGAGGTAACGTAATTAAGTTGTGTTTTCCCAAGTTAATCATATTAATCACCCCAAAACAGCATGGGTGAATTTAATGAAATTCTTGCCTTGAATTCCCCATATAGGGAGGTATAATACAATGGTCTCTGTATCATCATGGTGAAAAAAAAGGGGGATACAGATAGACAATGAAACCTTTTCGTCAAAAACCGTACAATTCAAATCGAAAACTAACTACGGGAAACATTTATATGTTCCAACAGGTCAAAAGGTCACCAACGTAACGGCTGAAAAAGAATAACAGCTTTGCATTAAGTAGAATGGACCAAAAAGTGCCAAGGAGAAGTTGACCCATCGGAACATTGAAAGGAAGAAAAGTCTCAGTTTGCCATAAACATTGAACCCCGCTGTGGATCCTACGGGTACAAGTAGTTTACATTAGGCCTGCACGAAACCTTACCTGCTAGGTGCCACAAAGGTTGTAATATAGAGACTGTCTTGCCTCCCCACCATAGACCAAGGAGAAATATCATGATGAGGTCGTTCTCCGACTGTAAATTGGAGACAACTTTTATGAGGTAATCTCTTATAAAAACCAGTAAA
>VZQC01015748.1:61787-90514 GCA_009823505.1 Rhizomys pruinosus
TGTGAGTGAAGTAACACAGTCCCACCCCCCCCCCCCCTCTCAGAAAAACAAAACGACGAATGGTATCCTTCATTCTGTGGATGCTAGTGCCATCATTACCAGTGTAATTATTTCTCGGCAGGGCCCCCTGAGCCTTCGTACAAAAAGCAGTGACATAATGCATTTTGCAACAAACAACAAAACAGAAAAAGACTGCTGCATCCAAGAACTGAATGAAACATGAACTTCTGCTAAAAACAGCAAACTCCCCTGGAAAAATGGAAAGACTTAAGAGATGCGAAAAGCATTTTGCACATGCACGAGCTCGCGGGGTGGGGGAATGCTCGGGAAAACAAGGGTCTGATTGCTTAAAATAAATTACATAAATACCATTAAAAAAAAAAAGAAGAAAGGTTTTTTTTTTTTTATTTTTCTAGATTTTATTTTGTATCCTGCCACTTTTACTGAAGCTCTTAATTTTCTAGGAGTTTTTGGTGGAGTTCTTAGCATCCCTTAGGTTGACAATCATATCATCAGAAAAAAGGGATAGCTTGACTACCTCTTTTCCAATTAGAACTCCTTTAATTTCCTTTTCTTGCCTTATTGCCCCAGCAAGTGTTTCAAGCACTATATTGAAAAGGAGTGGTGACAGGGAGCAGCCTTGCCAAGTTCCTACCTTTAAGGGGAATGCTTCTATCATTTCCCCATTTAGGATAGAATTTCTTTCTCAAAAGATGTACTTTTGAGATATTTGTAATGTAAAATTCTTTGAAAAGAATCCACCAATATGTAGTATCAGGAATAGTATTTCCACTTTTAAATTAATCATGGGATTTATCTCAAGAATCAAACACTCCATTAGTTTGCCATATTATTGTTTTAACTATTATTTATTTGATTATAGATTTAAAAAATTTTTTTATTTTATTTATTTTCATGTGCATGAAGGTACATTCTGCATGCAGGCTTGCACACCCGTGTTGAGCAATGCTGTGGAGGTCAGAAGAGGGCATCATATTCCCCTGGAACTAGAGTTAAAGATGGTTTTCAGCTGCCATGTGGGTGCTGGGGATCGAACCTGGGTCTTCTGCAAGAGCAGTTGGTGCTCTTAACCGCTAGGCCATCTCTCCAGCCCCTTGATTATAGATTTTAAAAAGCATATTGAAAATGTATATTTCTTCAAAAAAATTATTTTTATATTGTATTTTCACATTTTAATATTTATTATTTTCTCATTTCCCGAGTGATCTTTCCATTACCCTTCTCTTTTATAAATACTGTAAATACTTTTTAGTTTAATGCTTATCTTTAACCATTGTCTCAGCCATAAATATTGAAAAATGCTCACACACCAAAATCTACTGTTCATCTTCAAATGCTATTTTGTATGAATGCAATTATAAAGTTAGTTCTATATACTTTGTTCTCATACTCAGCCTGAGCCCATGGTAGAGAACAGGCAACTTGCAATTGTAAGTAGCCCAAAAGACCATTAGCTACACAATGGGAAGAATGGATGCAGATGAGGAAGGGTGCAGACAAAGTATCACTGCTGTGCAGTTAACTAACATTTTACAGACCACAGTTAAGGGATAGGATATCTTAACATGTTAGTACTTATTAGCTGTTAGAAGCTAAACACTTAAATATAAACTTCATGTTTATAACCAGAAACCCTAAAAAACTATGACATTTGAATTATATCAGGAAGCACTCAGTAAAATGGGACTTATATAATATGCATGGTATATTAAAGAGAAGAACTGGATGAACAGCTAGCAAATCTGAACAGGGCCAGAAACGAATTTCAAACTTAAGTATTCCTGGCAGGCATTTCATTTATTCTCTGAAGTAAACAGTTGTAAAGAAATCAACAACAGGTATACAATATAAAATATTGAATCTACTATATTTTAATAATGTTTGTATTAACTAATTCATAAACTATACCATTTTTGGCCCAGTACAAACATCCATTGACTCTCAACAAGTTACTTTATCTTCATTAATTCTGGCCGAGAGAATGCCTCTGAGTACTGCTGCCGTGTAAATATGGAGGAGGCATTATTAGAAGTGGAGTCTGGTGCCTAGAGCATGCAAAATTCGTAAGGGGAACCAATTATAGTGGGTAACTTGGTAAAGTGCATTCATGTCTGGGCATTCTGCATGTAGCACAAACATGGAAATTCAACATTTCAGGAAGAATAAACGTCTCATGTTTATTCAGTTTTTATTTTCCATGTTTCTGTGATTTGGAGATGCATTGTTAAGATAATTTGCAAAATGCTGAAGCCTGTCAGAAGAAACTAATATATACCCTGAGACACCCAACAAGGTGCTTGGCAGCTTGCTATTTGTCCCCAAATGCCATTATTTACAAAATTTTAGATATCAACGAGAATTTCTCAAACGACAGATAGTTACAAATGAATGAATGAATAAATAAATAATTCTCCTACTAGAATTAATCAGATGATAATGAGTAATATGTAATTTGAAAATCTACTTTCTAATGAATTGAAATTAGTGTTTGATCTGTTACTATATCAAACTAGAAATATCTGTTCAAGTAACTATATATTTCCCTCTGTCGTTCTCTTATTTTGTTAGAGAAAGAAAAGTCTTAAGGAGAAACATCTCTGGCCTTATTTTCAAGTAATTACTGCCAGAATCCATTGAGGAGGAGTTGCAGAGCTTAAGTATGGACAGTGTTCATTGATTTCACCATTATTATCTTTGTAATTTCCTTTAACTTGAATTATTCATAAAGCAGACCTAAAAAAAAAAGGGGGTCAAAGGCTAGGAGGCTATTATTTAATTTAGGTGTATGACCTAAAAGAAAGGGGTAATGCAAGGAAGCATCAAGTCACTGTCTTCTGCTACAGGGACTGCTTTCGGAGCCAGCAAGTCTACCTGAGAATTATACCCAAATATTTTCTGTGTGCAGCTTAGTGAGTGTGGAGTCTATATTCATTGACTAGCACCCTTGATTGCTTATTCTTCCCTTTGCACTTCTAGTTACAGGATACAGACATCCAACAGATTCCAGTGGGATCCTACCTGAGGAAGCCCTGGCCAGGGAGGAAGAGGCATCCCAGACAGAGTGGAGACAAAGTGCTGTGAGCGGGTACCCACAAGAACTGGACAGAGCTTATGTAGGACAATTTACTGCCTAGGGATTGAAACAAAGAGCTGAGTGAGGTTAAAAGAACTGCTTCTGGTAGCTAAGAGGGAGTTGGTGTAATTATCATCATTGGTAGGCACCCCTTGCTTCTGATTACCAGGGTCCCCGTGGGGGGGGTGTGTGACACACACACACACACACACACACACACACACACACACACACCCTTCCTCTCAGATTAATGGCCAACTTTGGTAGGTCAGTTTTTAGTGCTCTCTTTAGCAAAAAAGAAATTGCTTCCAAATTTATGGATTTTTGTTTTTCTAAACATTTAGCTATTTCTGTCCATTTTGATTCTCAAATAGCTCTTCTAATCTGTTTTTGTCTTCTTAGAGTGTCCCATTTGTATCACCATCTATTGTGTTATTCTTCTTAGAGTGTCCCATTTGTATCACCATCTATTGTGTTATTCTGAGTTCTCTCTTTGCCCACTGCCAGTCTGATGTGCAGTTGGCTCTACACACTGTAATTCATTTGTTTTCCTGACACCCAAATTTTCATTCTGTCATTATGCTCTTCCAAATTCTACTTACAGTTATAGTCAGGAGATCTGCTTTCATTTGTGTTTGATCTCTTTAGTACACCTAGATTAAATGGTATCTCTCCACCCTTTGTTTCAGATTTACTGTATGAAGAACCCAGGTTAAATCAGACTGACTTATGACACTCCTCCAGTATTATCTGAGCTATAAACATAATAGTTACTCCTGTATTAAAACATATGAGTTTAGGTCTTGTATAATTAATGGGCAGGGCCCATGACTTATTTTCTTTATGGTTTCCCATCCCATAACACTATATCCACATGTAAAAGTTAGTATTTTTTTCTGCTACTGAGTTCCAGGACTTCTAGACAATAGTATTTAAATTTTTGGCCATAACTGGACAGACTTAAATACAGGTATATACAAGCATCACTAAATGGACTCATATATATATATATATATATATATATATTATATAAATATGAAATTCTCAAAAATAAAAGTTAATAAATACATTTTAGGCTGTGTGATTCTTTCAGTTGGAGGGGACTATTGTGTGCATGATACAATGCTTAGTCATACCCTTGGTCTCTATATTTGAGGCTCTAGTGCCATCAAAATACTTTCCCTATCCTTGAAAGCCAAAAATGTCTATGAATGTTGATTGTCAAATGTCCCTGTGGGATGATAATTCAATCCCCTGCCCTGATGACCAGTATATTACATGAAGAAAATAATGGAAATTAAACATTTAGTGAGGATAAGGTACAAAGAAGCCACTGAAACTGAGGCAGCACCCTCACCAATGGTCTCTTCTGACCTCTCCTGGTGCAAAGCCTCAGCTTCTCTCCATGACCCCTGCAATCTTGGGGTCTTCACTGCAACCGAGGTGCACTTCCAACAATGGTCTTTCCTGACCTCTCACAGTGCCAAGCCTTGGCTGCTCTCTGTGACCCCCTCAAATTTCAACACCAGAACCATATAGGAGACTCTTACACATTACCAAGTCCTGCTTCTGGCTCGAGATGGAGGCTCAGGCCCCTTCTGGATCACAGCTTCTCTGTGCTGACCCTGAAGAAATTCTTCCCAGAAGATTTCACCACAGCAATGCTGGTCTCTTGTTACTTACAGCTGATTTTTCAGCCCCAGCTAACCAGCATCAATTGTCCCAGTACAACAAAGATTTCCCTTCAGGTTCTGGTCTCTTGTTACTTACAGCTGATTTTTCAGCCCCAGCTAACCAGCATCAATTGTCCCAGTACAACAAAGATTTCCCTTCAGGTTCTGGTCTCTTGTTACTTACAGCTGATTCTTCAGCCTCAGCTGATCAGAACCCACAGAATACACAGTCCTGATGATCTCTGCTCCCCTTTGAAACTAGAAACTTCACAAGCCAGGCCTTCATCTTCTACAACTCCTTCAGCAAAACTGCTCCAAGCTCCACAGCAACAATCTTTAGGCATTCAATGATCTTCCCAGCCCAAAATTCCAAACACCTCCACAATCCTTCCCCAAAACACCAAGGTCAGGTCTGTCACAGCAATACCCCACTCTTCTGGTACCAATTTCTGTTCTAGTTTGTCTTCCATTGCTGTGACAAAACACTCTGACTGACACCAACTTGGGGAGGACAGAGTTTATTCAGCTTACATCTCCCGGGTCACAGTTCATCACTTAGGGAGCCCAAGGCAAGAACTCAGGGCAGGAACCTGGAGTCAGGAGCTGAAGCACAGGCCATGGAGGAATGCTGTTCACTGGCTTGCTCCTCTGGCTCATGCCCAGCCTGCCTTCTTATAAACAACCTGCCCAGGGTGGAACTACTCATTGTGGGTTGGGCCCTCCCACATTGCCTGACAATCAAGACAATACTCCACAGATGTGGCCACAGGCCAATCCAATGGAGCCAATTCCCCAATTGAGGCTACCTCAACCCAGGTGTGTCAAGTTGACACCAAAGCTATCTGGCACATCAGGCTTTGTTTCATCCTGCTTAAAAATCTCTCTCCTGGAGAAAGTTGTTTAATAGCTGTTACTAGAGCCTGGCCTAAAACTTGCAGCCATCTTTATGTCTTAGCCTGGGAATGCAGGAATGAGCTACTATATCTTGTCAGAGCTTAATAAAAATTAAGACATATTTTAAGTTTCCCTCTTTAAGGTATCAGTACAAAACAATGCAAGAATCTCCAGTCATGTATGGTTAATGTTGGTGTATATTCCATAGAATGATGTATTAAGAAGTAGAGAATTTTCTCTATAAAGGTCTGCTATTGCCTGACACAGTGGAGATGGTTCTTCTGGCCTTTCATGTCTGTGATGCCATGATGTGCCTCTGTTCCTCATTTCTTCTCCATGACTGGTCAATTTTCCACAGAGCTTCATATGACAGTTTCCATATAGGTAGTGATCATGAAAATGATCCCAAGGAATGAGGGACTGCAAAGAGTGAACCAGAGGATGATAGGATGTCAAGCCATGGTGCTTTAAGTAGCAGAATACAATTTTGTGAAACTAGATCCCAAACTTGTCAGCCATCTCTGAAGAGTTGTATGAGATTAACTCAGTACTGTCCAGAGTGATGACCTCACAATGGTCCAGCTATGATATAAACGGGTGTTCATGCACTAGTTCCCATTTTCCTCTATCGGCACATCTTAGAGTTGTGTATGGTCAAAATGGCTTAGAAAGATCTAACAGAATTCTCATGTACAGAAGCATCAGTGACAAAAATCAGAGTTATAAGTGCTTGAAGTAGATGATTCAGGAAACCGATATGCATGGCTGATTTTACAGCAATGACTGGAGTCACAAGATGAGTGTTGAGGATATGAGTGCACCTGAGGGACATTAGGCACAGGCTTTAGTGAGGATCATCACCTTCACATTATTACAGGAGTAATTAAGCTGACATTTGTCATTCAGATATGAAAGATGCTTTAGTTTGATCTGCTGACAACCCTTAAGAAGAAAAATATTCACTATATCTTTTACCTACAATAATGGATTTAGAATTATAGGCAAATATATAACAATACAAAATGCTTATTAGGTTATCAGTGTAGTATGTAGTGTGTGAACTTTCCAAGGTAGATATGCAGTCATGGGAACTTGCTTAAACAGAAAAAAAGAAGTGGGGAGTTCACTCTTCAGTTAATTTGTAGTAGACCAACTTTCTTGTATTTTAACAATAAGACAACATTGGCTAAAATAAAAAGTTATATTTTTCCTTCAAACTATCAGAGAACTGTGGTTAAAAATGCTGAAATGCAGGCTTGGTAAGGGATAGCCCCATCTTCAATGACCAGAGAGCAGAATCCCTTTTTTTTTTTTTTTTTTTTACCTCTGAGCATATTCATTATAACATGGTACCTAGGATGGCAAGAGGTAAATGCTTGAAATTAGCAGAGAAAGTGTCTTGAGAAGAGAAAAACCCTGGCAGACTTTCATGAGCTGCATGTGGATTAGCCTCAAGGGTAGGATTCTGAAAGAGCTCTAAGCATGGACAATTGCTGCCTGCTCACCAATTCTCCCCAAAGGAACTTCTGTTGGCTACATGGTGCTGTGACAGCCTGAGAACTGAATAGAGAGCAGAGAACTCTCAACATGGTGCAGTGTTCTAATCCTAGAGTCCCAAAAGTCCTTTGAGTTTGTCCTCAAGGCATTTGAAGGTAGAGGCAGCTGAAACCACACACCAACCTCTTCCTGACCTGGCTGTACTCATGGTTAAAGAGCTCAGCCCTTTTCCCCCAGACTAGAGAAAAGTGAGCCCTTTCAGTGACAAAACATTCCTCCAGTGTCTAAAGACAAATCCATGAGACTCACAATCCAGTGAAAAAGTCAATAGGAAAATACAGATGACCCAGAGGTGGCGCATACCAAACAATGACTATAAGTTATAAAGATTGAGGAAAAGAAGTATAATATGGATTCAAAAATGGAAGATTTCCACAGACAAATGGAAAATGAAACAAATGGAAATCCTAATAATAAGAAATGCCATTATCAGACAAAGTAGAAGCAGCTTAGGCATTTCCACACATCTGGAGTCCATAATGGGGATAAGACTATGTTCTTTTTTCTGTGATCCAGATATTTGCACTCAGACTCTAACAATTAAATTATAATGACCTTTTTAAAATATATATTTTAAATTTATTAATTTTTTATTGATGTTTTGTGTATTTCATACATCATTTTTCAATTCAGTTTAGGCATATTCCCTTTTCCCTTCCCCTCACCCCACCTCAGATCATGCATTCTGCCATAAATGTCCTGCATCTTTCTCTTCATTTTTTTTTTATGCTTAGGAATTCACATTTTCCTCCATTAATTTTATATTACTCTAAAATATGGATACATACTCTCCACCCATATACAGTAATTACAGAGTCTGAAAATAATTGGTGGATGGATTCTAGAGCCCATTGAGAGATTCATATTATAACAACATAGTTGATTTCAGATAAACAGAATTATAACAATAATGTCATTCAGCTTGACTTTTATCTGGGGGATTTGCTTTTAGCATCCACAAATGAGGGAAACCATTCTCTGCTTATCTTTCTGGGACTGTGTTACTTCACTCAGCATAATGGCTTTGTGCTCCATCCATTTACCTGCAAATTTCATAAGGCCATCTTTCTTTACCACTGAATAGTACTCCATTGTGTAGATGTACCACATTTTTGTCACCCATTCATCTGTTGAGGTGCATTTGGGTTGGTTCCAGTTCTTTGCTCTTGTGAAGAGAACTGCAATAAACATAGATGTGCATGTATCTTTGCAGTAGGATGAGTCTTTTGGGTATATACCTGTGAGGATATGCAGCTCTCTGAGGATATGCAACATGTTTAAAGCCTTATAAAGAGAGCTTGCTCCTTTAAGGACAAATGAGGTGACTCTGGGTGGATGATACTTGGCACACCAAGCATAAAGAGGGAGCATACTTCCTCTTGCAGAAACTCAGTGCTCTGCCAGAATTTGTCCTTGTTTAAGGAAGTGGCCTCTACACAGGCATGAAAAACAATGTTGTCTAAGACTTCCAATATGATTTAAGGAACTTCATAAGCATTCCAAGAGATAATCAAAGTTTTGTTATGGATAAACAGGTTTTGTGATATTTTGAGAAAGTCTCCTGATGTTCTGGAGTTAAAGCATCTGCTGTCTTCTTAACTGTATAAAAGAATGAGACAATTAGAAATAAACATGCAGTTGCTTCATATACTCTGCATCCCCTGTGTCCTGCTTTGTGTGCAACCTCTACCCAGGGACCCTAACGCACTAGATGTTGACATATACCCAGAAAGGGTATAACTGGGTCAAGTGGTAGGCTCATTCTGAGTATTTTAAGTACTCTCCACACTGCTTTCCATAGTGGTTGTACAAGCTTACATTCCCATCAGCAGTGGATAAGCATTCCCCTTTCCCCACAACCTCTCCAGCATCTGTTGTCTTTTCTTTTCTTGATCTTAGCTAGCTGTATTGGAGTGAGATGATATTTGAGAGTGACTTTAATTTGCATTTCCTTAATTATTAATGACATTGAATATCTTTTAAGATTTTTCTCAGTCATCTTCAATTCCTCACTGAAGTCTCTGTTCAGCTCTTTACTCCATCTTTTGAGTAGGTCATTTGCCTTTTTACTTCTTTGTTTTTTGAGTAGTTTATATAACCTTGACATTATGCTCTGTCAGAGGCATCACTGGTAAAGATTTCCTCCCATTCTATGGGTTTTCTGTTCACCTCCTTGATTGTTTCTTTCTCTGTACAGAAGCTTTTGAGTTTTATGAGGTCCCATTTATTGTTGACCTTACTTCTTGTGCACCTGCTGTCTGATTTACAAAGTCTTTTCCTATGCCTATGTCTTGTAGGTTGTTGCCAAATTTTTCTTCTATCACCTTCAGGGTTTCAGGCTTCACATTGAGATCTTTGATCCACTTGGAGTTGATTTTTTTACAGGGTGAGAGGTAGGGGTTTAATTTTATTCTTCTACAAATGATGATCCAATTTTGCCAGCACCATTTAGTGAAGATGCTATCCTTCCTCCATTGAGGGTTTTTTGCACCTTCGTCAAATATAAGGTGGCTGAAATTGTATGAGTTCAAATTTGGATCTTCAATTTTGTTCCATTGGTCAACGGGTCTGTTTTTGTGCCAGTAGCAGGCTGTGTTTATGACTACGGCCCTGTAATATAGTTTGAAGTCTGGTAGGACAATCCCCCATGTATTGCATTTTTCACTCAGGGTTGCTTTAGCTATTTGGGGTCTTTTGTGTTTCTATATGAATTTAAGGATTTTTTTCCAAGTCTGTGATGAAGCTCATAAGGATTTTGATTGGGATTGCTTGAATATGTATATAAATTTGAATAAAATGGACATTTTTACTATATTAATTTTCCCAATCCATGAGGATGGGAGGTCTTTCCATCTTTTGATGTCATTTTCAATCTCCTTCTTCAGGGGTTTAAATTTTTTGTTGTAGAGATCTTTGGTATCTTTGGTTAGTTTTGTTCCCAGGTATCTGTTTTTGAGGCTGTTGTGAGTGGGAAGGTCTTTTTATATTCCTTCTCCACTTGTTCATTGTTGGTGTAAAGAAATGCTACTGATTTTTCTAGGTTAATTTTGTACCTTGTCACTTTACTAAAACTCTTAATTGTTTCTAGATGTTTTCTGGTGGAGTTTTTAGCATCTCTTAGGTAAACTATCATATCATCTGCAAAAAGGGATAGCTTAACTTCTTCTTTTCTGATTAGTATTCCTTTAATTCCCTTCTCTTTTCTTATTGCCCTTGCAAATGTTTCAAGCACTATGTTGAAGAGGAGTGGTGATAAGGGGCAGGCTTGCTGGGTTCCTGTCTTTAAGTGAAATGGTTCTAATTTTTCTCCATTTAGGATGATGTTGGAAGTGGGTTTACTATATATGGCTTTGATCATGTTGAGGAATGTTCTTTTCAGTCCTATTCACTCTAGGACTTTAAACATGAAGGGATGCTGGATCTTGTCAAAGGCTTTTTCTGCATCAATTGAGATGATTGTGTGTTTTTTGTCTTTCAATCAATTTATGTGTTTTATGATATTTATTGATTTACGTATGTTGAACCATCCCTGCATCTTTGGTATGAATCCAACTCAGTCATGATGGTTGATCTTTTTGATGTGGATCTGTATGCGAATCGCAAGTATTTTGTTGAGAATTTTTGCATCTATGTTAATTAATGAGATGGGTCTATAGCTTTCTTTTTTGCTTGCATCTTTGCCTGGTTTTGGTATTAGAGTGATGCTAGCTTCATAGAAGGAGTTTGGGAGAATTCCCTCTGTTTATATCCTTCTAAAGAGTTTGAGTAGCAGTGGTTGTAGGACCTCTTTAAATGTTTTATAGGAATCTGCAATGAAACCATCCGGACCAGGGCTTTTTTTAGTTGGGAGGTTCTTACATCTTCAATTTCCTCAAATATTATGGGTCTGTTTCAACTGTCAATCTCTTCTTGGTTAAGCTTTGTTGGTTCCCAGAATTTTGGATATTCATCCATTTCTATTAGGTTTTCAAATTTAGTGGAGTATAGATTTTTGAAGTATTTCCGTATGATTGTCTAGATCTTTTCCTTGTCTGTTGTGATGTTCCCCTTTCATCACTAGTACTGTTGATTTGGAGTTGCTCACTCTTTTTTTTTGTTAACTGGGATAGAGATCTGTCTATTTTGTTTATTTTTTCAAAGAACCAGCTTTTGGATTCGTTGATTTTATGTATTGTTTTCTTTGTTTCTATTTCATTGATTTCTGCTTTGATTTTTGTTATTTCTTCCAGTCTGTTGGGTTTAGGGTTAATTTGTTGTTGTCTCTCAAGTGTTTTTAGCTGCAATGTCAGATTGTTTATTTGCTTCCTTTCTGTTTTTTTTTTTTTTTGATGTGGGCACCTAGGGCTATAAATTTCCCTCTTAAGACTGCCTTTAAAGTATCCCAAAGGTTTTGTTGTGTTGTATTTTTTTCATTCAGTTCCATGAATACTTTTATTTCAATCTTTATTTCTTCCCTGACCCATTCGTTATTCAGGATTGTGCTATTTAGTCTCCATGTGTTCTTATAGCTAGTTGGACTTATTCCGGTATTCATATTGAGCTTTATTGCACTGTGGTCTGATAGAATGCATGGAATAATTTCTATCCTTTTTTATTTGTTGAGGTTCCTTTTGTGCCCCAGTATCTGGTCGATTTTGGAGAATGTTCTGTGAGGTTCTGAGCAGAAAGTATATTCTCTGGTATTTGGGTGGAATATTCTGTAGATGCCTGTGAGGTCCATTTGGTGTATTGTATTGTTCAATTCTGATGTCTCTCTGTTAATTTTTTGTCCTGTTGATCTATCCAAGGGGCTCAGTGGAGTGTTGAAGTCCCCCACTATTAGTGTGTTAGGATTAATCTGTGTCTTGAGGTCCTGCAGAGTTGTGTTTATAGAGTTAGATGCACCAGAGTTTGGTTCAGAGATATTTAGGATTGTGAAGTCTTCGTGGTTCATTCTTCCTTTGACAAGGATGTAATAGTCCTCTTTGTCTCTTCTGATTAATTTAACTTTGAGATATATTTTGTTCGATATTGGAATAGCCACTCCAGCTTCTTTTTTGGCAACATTTTCTTGGAATATTTGTTTCCATCCTTTCACCCTAAAGTTGTATCTGTCCTTGAAGGTGAGATCAGTTTCTTGTAGACAGTATATGGAAGGGTTCAGTTTCCTAATCCATTCTTCCAGTCTATGCCTTTTGATTGGGGAGTTTAGACCATTAGTATTTATGGTTATTATTGAAAGATGTGTGTTGCTTCCTCTTACCTTATTCTTTGTATTCTTGGTCTAGGTTTATATTTACTCTGTCATGATTTTGTTGCTTTCTCTCTTTAATTGCTTAGGGATGGTTGCTTCTTTCCTCTGTTCTTTGGATTGGTTTGAGGATTTTCTGAAGTGTTGGTTTCTTAGACATGTATTCTTTCATCTTGTTCATGTCGTGAAAGATTCTTCTTTCTTCTTCAACTATAATTGACATTTTTGCTGGGTATAGTAGTCTGGGTTGGCATCTAAAGTCATTTAGTACAGGGAATACTTTGGTCCACATTCTTCTAGCTTTCATAGTTTGCACTGAGAAGTCAGTCGTGATTCTGATGGGTTTCCCCTTATATGTAACTTTTTGTTTTTCTCTTGTGGCTTTCAGTATTTTGTCTTTATTTTGAGCATCTAGTGTTTTAACAATTATATGGCGTGTGAAGTTTCTTTTCTGGTCCTGTCTATTTGGTGTTCTATGTGCTTCTTGTATTTGTATGGGTTTGTCTTTTCTCAGTTTGGGGAAATTTTCCTCTATTATCCTGTTGAAGATCTGGTCAATAGTATTGTCCTGGGATTCTTCTCCTTCCTCTGTCCCTATGATGTGTAGGTTTGGTCTTTTCATAGTGTCCCACATTTCCTGGTTGCTCCATTCTTGTGTTTTTTTTAATTCTTAATTTTTAAATTAAAAATTTTTCATAATCTTTATTTGAGCTTTCTAGTTGCTCCATATTATCCTGCATGTCTGATATTCTTTTTTCTGCTTCTTCCATTCTGCTTCTGAAGCTTTCTCCCATCCTTTCCTGGTGGTTGGATGAATGTTTAATATCCTTTTTTAATTTCATCCTGTGATTTCTTTAGATTTTCCACTTCCCTCTGGAGCCTGTCATTCTCATCTTGTAGCTCCTTGGTTTGTTGATCATTTTCTTTTTTCATTTCAGCCTGGGATCTTTTCAGTGTTTCCACTTCATTCTGGAGTTTGTCATTTTCTCCCTCTAGGTCCTTCTTGAATTTTTCAATCTCTCCCCTTTGTTCTTTCCACCATTTGTCATTATCTCCCTCTTGGTGCTTCCTGAGTTTTTCATTCTCTTCCCTTAGTATTCTGATTTCTTTGAATATGTCTACAGTTGTTCTTCTAAGGTTGGTGTCTTGGCTTCTTTCCTTGGAGATCTCATTGTAGGAATCTTCTGTAGGGTTGGTAGTGTTCGGTGTGGTTTTATTATGAGCTTTTCTCATGTTGTTTTTTCTTTGTGTCTTTGGCATGTGAATTTGTCTGTTTATTTGTTTCTTTGAATTCTGGCGCCTCAAAGTTGGCTGCACAGACTATGATCACCAATGCTCTGCTTGTTAGGTCCTCTGCACCAGAGCTCCACCAGGATGAGTAAGGGGGGCTGGGTTGAGTTGTTACTTTGGCCCACATGCCAGTAGGCTCCCAAGGGTCAAGGCAGGCCTGCCTTGCCTCACCAGCACCTCACTGACTGCCAGCACCTGTCTGAGCTGGGACTTCCAAGTGTAGGTGGTGAGCCTCCCAAGGGTCAAGACAAGTCTGACTTTTCTCACCAGCACATCTCTCTATAATGACCTTTTATATGTAACCCTTTCTATTCTTTCAATCTAAAATTCTCACTCATATTTGCTACCCCAACCATAAGTTGCCAAGGAGTGTGTCTTTTGTTACATATGCTAGGGAGTGGATAATTCAAGGAAGGTTACATGACCCATAATGGCACAATTTATTCTTAAAAATATTCTATCCACCACTTATATTCAGACTCTGTAATTACTGTATATGGGTGGAAAGTATGTACCCATATTTTAGAGTAATATAAAATTAATGGAGGAAAATGTAAATTCCTAAACATAAAAAAAAAGACTTAGAGAAAGATGAAGGACAGTTATGGGAGAATGCATGATCTGGGGTGTGGTGGGGGAAAGGGAAAGGGGAATATGCCTAAATTGAACTGAAAAATGATGGCTGAAATAACAAAACATCAATAAAAGTATAAGAAAAAAATATTCCCCATGACAAGCCAGATTTGAGATTTCTAAGTATCCCTGTGTTCTGTCTTGGTGCTGATGACTTTCCTTTATTTGGACCATGTCAGGGCTCACTCTTTGCCTTGGCCAACTCTTAGTCACATTTAGGACAATTTATAAGTCACTTCTTCTAAGAAAAAATTTTTTTGGTCTTTTGAGACAGGGTCTCCCTGTAGCCCCAGCTATTCTGGAACTTGCTCTGTAGACCAGGCTGGCCTTGAACTCACAAAGATCTGCTTGCCTCTGCCTCCCAAGTGCTAGGATTAAAGGCATGCACCACCACTCCTGGCTATAAGAAAATTTTAATTCATTAAGTCAGAGCTCTGTTTCTCTATTCTCTGGAAAGCATAGTTCTTGTATGATGGCTTGTTCATATGTCTTTTCCCCCAGTTCTGAAGTTTGTGAATATAGGAGAGCTCTCTTTAGAATCTCTTAGAAAAGTTCCATGGTATATCATAGGAAATAGAAAACTGCTTCCTAAAAATATGATCACATTTGAAATATTGCAGCTTTAAAGAAAGACGACATCACGAGCTTTGCAGGAAAATTGCTGGAGTTAGAGGACATCATGCTGAGTGAAGTAACACAGTCCCAGAAAAACAAATGAGGAATGGTATCCCTCATCTGTGGATGCTAGTGCCAATTACCCAGTTGTAAGTATTTCTTGTGTAGGGCCCCCTGAGCTTTTGTACAAAACAGTTGGGCGTAATGCATTTTGGAAACAACAACAACAACAACAACAACAACAGAAAAGACTGCATCAAAGAACTGACTGAAACAGTGAACTTCTGCTCAAAACAGTCAACTTCCCCATGAAAAATATTGAGAAAGACTAAGAGATGAAAAGCACGTTTGGCAGAATGCATGAGCTCTGGCGGGGTGGGGGAATGGGCGGGAACACGGGTCTAGATTTGTTAAAAATAAATAAATAAATTTATGTGAAAAAAAGAAATATTGCAGCTTATGGGTGAAATATATAATAGTACCAGAAGATTACACATTATAACCCCTCTCTTGCCAATAATTACACTTCAAATTAATGTGATACATTTAATATGGAAATTTAAGAATAAATATGGAAATGTAAGAGATAAGAGTTTAGAAGTCAAGAAGGGCACAATTATAGCAGGGGTAACAACCTCCTTTCACAGTTAATCTCATTAAAGTTATGAATGCTAAGAGAAATAGTTCTAGACATAGTTCTAAATTCCAAGCCTTTTGTATTTTAATTTTTTAAATTTTATTTATTATTTTATGTGTATGAGTGTACTGCCTGTATGTAGGTAGGTGCACCCTTGTGCAATGCTGCAGAGGTTAGAAGAGGGCTTCGGATTTCCCTGAAACTGGAGTTAAAGATGGTTCTTAGCCACCATGTGGGTGCTGGGAATCAAACCCAGGTCCTTTGTAAGATCAGTCGGTGCTCTTAACTGCTGAGCCATCTCTCCAGCCTTAGATTCCAACCTTTTATATTCCTAGATTAATGGTCTTGAATTCCTTATCATCATCAGGCTGTACAATTTGTAGAAGCTTGCTGCATGTTTCTTCATAGCAGACTGTGCTGACCTTGGAGAAAGCAGGAAGAATTATGAAAATTATGAGTAGTTTTTTTTTTATTTGTATCTGAGGACAAAAATTACTTTAATACAATTTTCACCTGAATTTCTGGTGGGTCCATTGGTGAGGAACAAAGAACATGATTCACCAAAGCTAAGGATGTTGCTAAATAATGGATTAGTCATTGGAATTTGGTGGTTATAAGTTAATAGCACAGCAGCCCTTTTGTTCCTATACTATTCTGAGTTAGATGGTGGTGGATCATGTATATATACTATTACCTAATATAAAAATTTTCAGAATATTCTGTAGCATTCTGTTGTATAACAAAGCCCTAGAAGCCCTAAAGTTCTTTCCAGAGAGAATGTTTAAAACTTTTCTAATTGTATAGGTTAAAAATCATCCAAAAGTTTTGATTTGTGTTCTTACCAATTATCAGTGAAAAATATTTTAAGTCAGCTACATGTAATGACACATGCTTTTAATTCTAGCACTCAAGAGGCAAAGCCAGGTGGATATCTGTGATATCTAGGCCAACCTGGTTTACATAGGTTAACCAGGTTCTATTGGATAGACCCACTCAAAAGGGCATTTGGGGTGCAAATTTGACTTTATAAGCCTTAATACATACATACATACATACATACATACATACATACATAGATATATATGTATATATGTATCGTATATATTTTGTGCATTATATGAAATCAGGTGGGGGCCATTATATAAATAATAGACTTCTGCTATATAATGTAATATGTCCATGCAATTCAATTACAATTACTTAATTACTTGTAACATATCCCACAGGTTCAAATATCAAATAGTCACAAGATTTTATCATTGACTTTTTGATAATGATCACTAGAAGTTCTGGCATGTTCTCCATATCTTCCCTCAGTTCCTCTTGTCTTTCTTCTGAGATGTGGATATGCCACTTTGAAACCAACTGGAAAACAATTCTTATGGACACACTTTCTCCCTTGACAGCTTAGTGATGAATTTTTAGCCCAATAAACTCTGTGACTAGGATAGTGTGGGTTTGAATGAGAATGTCCCCCATAGGTTCCAAGTATTCAGACATTTTGTCCCCAGTTGATGGTGCTGCGTTGGGAGGTCTTAAAAGGTGCAGCCATGCTGGAGGAAGCATGTCACTGGAGGTGGGCTTAGAGAGTCCAAAAAGCCTTCCAGTCTTCAGTTCTTCTCTGTTTCCTGTGTCTACTTGAAGATGGGAGCCTCTGCTTTCTGTTCCTGCTCTGGCACCTCCTGCCACCAGGCCTCCTCATCACAATGGACTCTAATTTCTGGAACCATAATTTCAAATAAACTTGTATAAGTTCCCTTGTTCATGGTGGTTCTGTTGCAGCAACAGAAAAGTGACTAATACAGGTGGCAAGGACAATCCCAGTCAATAGAATTCTCTATTGATATAATTTGCAAAAGAGGTCTCCAGAATAAAGGAAAATTATGTGGAGATTTGAATAAAATCATTGATTTGTCTAAACTAAAATCGTGATTTTTTTTTCTCAAACAACAATAAACAGTTATAATGGCAGAACATTTTAAATGCTTAATGCAACATCGAAGACTCTGGATTCTCAACAGTTTTAGGGAGTTCACCATCCAGTTTTGCTGGACAGAGAGATATTTGTAGTTGTTAGAGGTTGGAATTTTCTAGATTAATGATTTTCAGAACCATGGTATCTATCATTTAAGAATTTTAAAGAATAGAAACACACAAGCACAATTGTTATAACACGTGTTTCATATTTTAGATCCAATTAGCTGGAAACCTCAAACTTTCTCATTCAGCACACATAATAAAAATAGCACTTCATTTTGGGCAAACATTTCATACTTTGTGAAGTACATAAATAGTCATTGTGTCATCTGATGTTTGTAACTATCCTGTGAAGCAGCTAAGAATTACTAGCCTGCTTTTCTGACCTGAAAGACTTGACAAGTGGCAGATGAAATCAATGGCTTGAAGGTCACTGTGAGTCTGGGTAGAGCCTGTGCAGGCTAGGTCTTCAGTGCACTAAGCTTACCTTTCTTTAAAATATTTTTTGTTTGATGGATCCTTAATGATGTGTGCAATTTATTTGCATATTTACATAAATAAGGTTTTCTTAATGCTAATTAAAATCTTGAAAAATTTCTTAACATTCACGTTATGCTTTGTAACAAAAGTAGAACAAATATTAATTGTAAGTATGCTCCCAGTTGATTCTCTGTTTTGAGAATTGGAGAGTTGGAAGGAAGTCACACTACTTTCCTTTGGAGATCTCTTATTCCTTATTTATATTGCATTATTCAGATGATATGTATTTGCCTATTGTGTTCTTCAAATGCTCTTGGAATGCTAAAAATATTTTTCTCAGTATTTGTGTTGTCTTTTGTAACAATAAATTCCCAAATTAAACATACCAGTTTAGTCAAACTCCTGAAGTAGAATAATATCATTATTTAAAAAAAAAACTGATATGAAATTTAGTACTTAGGTTGCCAAGAACTCCGGATCACATTCTTTCTAGAATCCTGGTCTGGCTGGAAAGGGCAGGGCCATCTTTGTTCTCTCATCAGCTGATCAAACACAGCTGCAAATGCCTTGATTGACAGAAAGTTTGTTTTCTCTAAGTATGCATTTAGAATTGCTTTAATCTTTAGTTATCCTTGCCTTTAGTTCATTGTTTTCTATATTATCATTCTGAAAATTTATTTGCTTATGCATGCTTTCCTTCATTAATTATGCCAAATTATGTATGCATATGTATATATGCATATGTAACTTGATAAATACATATATATGCATATATACATATATATGTATGACTTGGTACAAATAATAAAGCAAATTATACATAATTATATTAGTGCTGAAGATAGAATTCAGGATTTGTCACATGTTGGAAGACTGTTTTGCCATGTAGGTATATTCCCAGCACAACTATTTTAATCTTCTTTCCTCAGTACTTATTGTAGGAGGGATAATAAAATTGAATATAGTTTTTCAGAATTCATAATATAAATATGTTCCATTAGCTTAATGAGCTTCTATTTTGTATCCAGTGATGATATAAAGTCATAAAAATAGAGAACAAGTGCTGATATAGAAAATTATGTTTAATGGAGAGTTTTCCAGTAGAGGATGATTTTGAAGGAAGCCAAATTTCAACAAAATCTGAAAGATTGCCAGGATATTCTTAAGTCAAAACGGATGAGCACAAGCTTCAGGCCAAAGCATAGAAATGAGAAAGAGTGGCCGAACCAGCGATAAGAAGTCATTTTTCCCAAACACCTACAGCCCCACCATCCAGTGGGGGGTGACAGGTTGTTTGTTCAATCAAGTTGATCAAATGAGTGTCCAGACTACATTGCTGTAGTTTCACCATTCACCCCAATCGCAGCCCTTACATTCTACCACGCCCCCTCTTCCGCAGGTTGTTCCCTAGGCTTAGAAAAGGGGCACAGGTGGATGAGAGGTAAAACAGTCCACTCTCTCTGGAGCTGTTGACTTGGACTCTGGTCAATTCTGGCTGTTTCCTTTCATGGGCTGACAGTTTGTCCAGGAATAACCTTTCGATCCTACTAATGAAGAACAAGCAATTAGATATATAGGTATTTAAGCAGCACTAATAGTTATGGTAGGTTACTTTAGCATAGACACATGTTTGGATATGTTAATCCATGAATTACAATTTTCCCCCCTGTGGGCACAACAGCCTGCAGATAGGTTTTGCATGAAGGATGCTTGTACTCATGGATTATCACTTATAGCTAAAAATGAAAAAAAAACTGAGAGAAAAATGCAGGACAGTTATGGCCAGAATGCATGATCTGGGATGGGGTGGGGGTGGGGGGGAGGGAAAGGGAAATAAGCCTGAACTGAATTGGAAAAATGTATGAAATGCACAAAGCAGCAATCAAACTAATTAAAAACAAAAGCCAAACAAAAAAAAAGAAATAAAAGATAAAGGGAAATGAAAAGACTAAACAAGTGGAAAGATCCCAGTCCTTGGGAACAGGGGGTCAGGTGATTTGTGAAGGTGGCCAGGACTGAGATACCAAAAGAACTGGGCATGTTAAAACCAACTGGTGCAGTAGTTGCACAAGAGCACAAGAGTTGGGGGGGGTGGGTCTGAGATCAGCCTTGCCACTGTAGGATGATAGGAGTAAATGCTCCAGGAATGGGCTCTGCCAGTTTCTAGAACATTCCAGAACATTGCTGAAGAAGCATGGGGAGGTGGGATGCCTCTTGGGAAGTTTCAGCTCTGAATTAAAGCTGTAGAGAACAGCTTCCCTACAAAGAAGCTGTACTCTGGAGATTCGTTTTTGGTCTCTCTTGTAAATGACCTTCGGAGTGTAAATTTCAGAGTACTATTTTTGTTTTCTTTACAGACATATTGACAATGAAAGTATTTCAAAATGGTTAATTTCTTAAATCTCTTTACTAAGAAAAAAAAAAAGAAGTCATTTTTCTCTTTCAAATTGTGTTGAAACGTCTTAAAATAGGCCTAATGCTCCAATTCTAGTTTTCCAACCACAGTTTCATACAGTTCTTTTGTATTGTCCTTATAAACTATTCATTATGTGATATATCACTTGCAATTCTCTAAGAGAGGAAAATATGAATTGTGCCTGTTATTAAGGATGGCTGCAATCCCACAAGCATTTTCCTGGACAAACGTAGGAACTGCTTCTCCGGAAGGCAAACTCCACTGTTCATCTTCCTCAGCAGCATTTGTGCCATGACCTTTTGAACTTCAAGGTTAAGCGGGTCTAAATATTGGCTAGTATGTTTTAAAATAGCAACCCTGTAAGCTAGTACCATATGCTATAGTTTGCAAGCTATTTCTTTACATAGTGACTTTATATTAAAGTTCTACAATGATTTATTTTTGACAAACAATTTTGCAATCTTTATACTGCCTTTGACTGAAACTATTTTTTTAAATCATAAACACATTTCCACTATTAAAAATGTAACAGAAACCAGATTTATTGTCTGGATTTTATTGGGGGAAATAGGAAAACAACAGTTTTATTTTATAGCATGCTGGTTCATGGGGTGGACAGTGCATTCTGGGAGTTATTACTAGCTGATCACAATAGGGATGTACAGGGCATAGTTGAATCATTGTGGGGATAGATGGGTGATATGAAAATGTGGGATGCTTCCTTGTTGTGGGTAATTCATGTTTAAAGGAGGGTTTGAAATCCTATATTTCTTTTTGTTTTTGCAGTTGAGAAACATTAGGGGGAGAGTTAGGACCAACACAGAGACAGATGCATAGGTCAGACCAATGTTTTTACTGCAGCCAGAGTGTTGGGCAATAGAAGGGAAAGAGCTCAGCCCAAGGAAGCTTCTCTTTATTCACCGTGTCTTGGGCATAGACAGGCTATTCAGATGGAATGTTTTTGATCACTCAATGAATGTGGTTAGTAGTAGCTAACTGCCCAGAGTTCTCAAGTGGATTCAGAGTATTCAAAATCTTTGGTAACCTTAATGCTACCTTGAAATTCAATGAAGCACAATACACTGTCATATTTGGACTCATCTATGATCGTTTCATGTGCTAAATGACCAAATTGAAAATGTATGCTTGATATGGAAGATGGTCAGGAGAAAAATGAAAAGAGATTGTGATCTTATTTTCCATTCCCCAGGTTGAGAAAAGCTTTGCTTATTGTAGCACATTTTCCTTTTGGTTTGCAGTCCAGATCTGAGAACAGGGCTTCTTACTGGCTTCTGTGGCATTTGTTTAGGGTGAGCATCATCTTGTTCTCAGATGGTTCCTGGCATGATGTTCCATCCAACACCGTTTCTTCTGATTAGAGGTCTTTCACCTGGTAAGTAAAGCTCTACCTCTAAACCAAAGCAGGACCTTGAGTCCAAACCTAGAAGACAACACGTGGCAGCTGCTGTGACAAGCTCATTGTCAAATTTCCAGGACTGTGTAAGACACGTGATGACTAAGGACTGGTCTAGAGGCAACTAGTCTTGGGCATGACTGATTACAGGAGTCTGTTCTTAGGAGAATTTCAGTACTTTGTCGTTTACCACAAGCATTTCCTTCACTGAAGGAAACAGATGAGATGAGCAAGGAACATGTGATTAACACTCAGAGAGCAAAACAGGTTAATGTGCAAAACACTGCTGGATTAAGAAAAGCTCTGTATCTTTTATAGCACATAAAAACATTTTTCCACTTGGCAAATTATACTTTAAAAATAGCACAGAATCATGTGGTGTGCAATGAAAAACAGGAACACACTCTAACATTCTTTCAGAAAGAAATTTCACCTGGACATTGAACATGAAAAAAAATGCTCGAGTTATTTGTTTTAAAATAGATCCTTCTAATGAATGGAAAAATCATTGCACTTAATTACCTTAGGCTTTTTCTTAAAAGAACAAGAACAGGTATGTCTTTAGAAGTTCAAGGAAGATTTTGACAATAAGTAACAGTTGTTAGGTTTCATTGTGTATGTCCCAGAATGTAGCACTTTTCTTTTAGAAAAATGTCAACAAAAATACTTTCATCAGCCCAAATCAGAAACCAGTCTTTTACTGGACATTTGTGTAATACTTTATTTTCACTGAGTTACCAAATTATCATGAAAGTCAGTTAAAAAAAGTTTAAAAATTCTTTGTTGTTGTTGTTGTTGTTGTTGTTGTTGTTACTGGAGATCTCATAGAGACTAAGTTCATGCCATCCATGTGAAGAATTCTTCACTCATGGTCAGCCTGTTTTCAGCTTCAACCTCTTCTATTTCTTGAGCGTGGATTATTTGGAAGTGATCACGAAATACAAAATGATTTACTCTGTAACTATTCCATTATAGCATTACCTATAAAATAGCCCATCTAAAATATGACTACTGTTGGGGATGGCAGCACACCCCTTTAATCCCAGCACTTGGGAGGCAGAGGAAGGCAGATCTCTGTGAGATGGAAGCCAACCTGGTCTACATAGTAAGTTCCAGGCCAGCCTGTGGCTGCAGGGAGACCCTGTCTCAAAAAGATGTCCCCCCAATACAACTACAATATAATTATGACATATAAGATTTTAGTAATATTTTTAGTGTGTGGAGTGCATGTGTGTATGCATATTTATTGCATGTGTGGGGAGCAAATGTACATGCCTGTGCATGTAGAGGAAAGAAGTTGATACTGGGAATAATCCTTAATTGCTTTTCCCCCGGATTCATTGAGGTGGTGTCTCTCAGTTAAACCCAGAGCTCACTGATGTGGATTGTCTTGCTGGCCAGCTTGCTCTGGGAATCCCATGTCTCCACCTTCTGAGGCTGAATATACTGATGCCACATACTCCTGACATTTAGTTGGGTTTCTGAGGATCCAAACATCATTACTCAGACTTGTGAGGCATGTGTTTAACTGCTGAGCCATTTTGGCAACCCCTTAATCATATTCTTAATTCTATATAATAGGTAGCAATGTATAAATTTCTGTTTTAAAATTACTTTTGTTTTGTGTATATGAGTACATTGTCTGCATATGTGTAAGTGCACCCATTAGAAGAGGGCATTGGTTCCCCTGGAACTGGAATTACAGATGGTTGTTCTGGGAACTGAACCTGCATCCTCTTCAAGAGCAGTCAGTACTCTTAACTGCTGAACCATCTCTCCAGCCTCTCTGTTTTTTTTTTTTTGTTGTTGTTTGTTTGTTTTTGTTTTTGTTTTTAATTTTAATTTAGGCTGGTTTTCTTGAGTCTGTATTCAGAAGATTCAGATACTGCCCTTGGGAAAAGGCACATTGTATGTCCCATAAGCCTTTTCACTGGTGAGTGCAGCACATTTTTTTTTTTTTTTTTTACTGAGACAGCATTCCACTCTGTAATTCATGTAGGTTGAGAACTCACTATGTAGCCCAGGCTGAGCTTGAATTTGTGTCAGTCATCCTACACCTTCTTCTGGGATTGTAGGTGAGTCACACCACACTGGACCCCTTCCTTGTCTTTTAATAGTTCTGGCTTGCTCTTTCTGTCTCTCTCTTTTCTTTGAATTTAATTTTGGAGATGTGGGTAACTTCATTCTTTCAAAGTTGCCATGTACTAAGTAATGTTAATTGTATCCCTGATAGGTTATGTAGATTCTTCTGTCTCTTATAATTTCTGAAAATGTGCAGTTGTATCTAAAACCTCAAACTGACTCAGCTTTAATTTACGTAACTGAGAGATGGTGGTACATACCTGCATCAGGAGTTATATAACCCTGTTGTCTATCTGTTCTTAATAACTGATGATCATTTATTAAGCTCATTATAGATGGGAAACCTTCAAATGCTTTTTGTAATTTCTAATCTAATGACAAATTACACATACAATATCTCTACATGAGTCCATCTGCATAGCTTGAGGCTACATAACAAGAAACAGTGCCAGACAGAGAAACCTTGCTTTGAGTTGTTGGCCACTGTAGTCCAAGAGACTCTCAAAATTACACAGGCTATTTCCACAGCCCTTGATTGTCTCCCAGAGCTTACAGGTAAGGCCCTATTGCTGAAGACAGGACATACTTCGGAGACCAGATTTGGAATAATGGAGCTGGAATTGACCTGGAAGACAACTCCTCTGAAGGCTAGCTCTCATAGCTTTGGAGAACACTATGCAAGCTGCTAAGGGAGAGCTGCAATAGATGGTATGACACCAGCTTTTAGATCAAATATCCACATCAATGTCTGGCACAGCAGACTGGTACAGTATTGGCACCTTTATCTTGGGGACCATCAATGGCTAACTAATTAAACTTCAAACTCACTCAATGGGAGGAAACTCACCTGTGACACTGTAAACATAGCCAAATACACATGGATGGAGAGGTCACAGATCTTGGAGAAATTCCCAAGGGGGTCACATTTATAGACTAATATAACTTCTTACTAATTGCAAAATATGCATCCTTATACTTACAGAAAATTATCCCAGACACCACTCATCAAAGAAGCTTCTTTTGCACCAAAGACTATTACAGTGTACCACAACTGGTAGCACACAGTCTGTGAATTGCCCAAGCTTAAGTGGCACATCTACAATGCAACCTCTACAGCTAAGGCTCACAGAACAGAGAATAAGTCACCAAGAGGACACTAATGAATCTCTTGACTTTCATTAAGGAAGCTCCCACATGCAACACAGTGTCAGGAACTCAAAAGGTCATAAATGGCCAAATTGTGCAGATTAGGAGTTTTCAGAGTGTCAGTCCATGGTCAGTTCTCCTATGTTAAGCTTCACTCACCCAGGACTCATAGAACATTGCAGAAGAGGGGTCAGAAAGACTGTAAAAGCCAGGGAGGTGATGCATGACCATATGGAAATAGAAGCCTACAAGCTCCTGGGACCCTGCTCATATGAACTTACAGCAATGATGTCAGCAGGCACAAAACCCATGCAAACTCAGCCAGACAAAAACCCAGCATGGAACTGGGAAAATGGGCAATGGAACCAAATCTTAGTTAAGAAATATAGGCAACTGATTGCCATTGGGTGAAGAAGAGCTGTTCTTAAATCAAGGGACTCTGGACAGGCTGACTAGAGCTCAGTGGATGAACTTGCACTGAAGAATGTCTGGGGACACTAATTTGGCACACTAGGCCTTAACAAAAGTGAGTGTATGAGCTCCAGTAGGAGGGTGTGGGAGGACACCTGTAGAGAAGAGGGTACAAAAATGATTAAGATTGATTGAAATGTTACGTATTAAATGCACAAAAATTTAGTGAAAATGTTAATAAGAAATAGATCCTAGAGAACTTCCCTTTGGGGGTGGGTACACTGAGACAGAGTCCCAAGCTGTAGAACTTACAGTGTAGCCTAGGCTGGCCTAGAACTCAAAAAAATCCTCCCATGTCAGTTTCCAAGGGACTACATTTCAGGCAAGAATTACTACATTCAGTGAAACTGTACTTTTTACTTTTTAAAAGAATTTTTATTTTTATCCATGTGTTTGTGTCTGTGTGTCCGCCATATGTGTGTGTGTGCACAGTAAGGATTTCAGCCACAGAGCCACTCCCTAGTCCCTGGAGCTGTTCTTTGTAAAGGTTGTAAACCTATACTTCTAGCAATTGCAGAGGAAATCTACTTATTTTTACCTTACTATATACAATCCATATATTTTACCTTTGCTAATTTGAGGAGTAAAAGCTTTAATAACATTTTTACTCTTCCATAGCAAATGGCCATTTATGTTTATGTTCTGTTATTTCTCTAGCCATTACACATTTCAGGGGTCTAGACACTTTGGGGGGGGGTGCTGTTTCCTTGGAGCCCCAGCTTTTCTGGAAGTCACTTTATAGACTAGGCTGTCCTTAGTCTCAAAGAAATCCACATACCTCTGCCTCTCTGAGTGCTGGGATTAAAGGCCTGTGCCACCGTGCCTGATAGACACTTTTTATAGAGCCAGATAATACATGCCTTAGGCTCTTTGGACCATAAGGTTTCTGTTGCAGCTACTTATCTCTGCTAGTGTAGTGTGAAAGAAGCCACAGACAACACCTAAAAAAGGGTTCCAATAAAACTTTGTCCACAAAAACAGATAAATCTAGCCTATAGATTTTAGTTTGCAGATTCCTATCTATTTTGTTGCTCCTGCTGTTTTTAATTTCTAAGAACTTTTTGCATAATGGAAAATCAATTGAATTTGACCAAACTTAATACTTGAAACTTGCTGTTTTCACAGTCACCATAAATCTATGTGCTCTGTTTACATAATAAATTAATGTCTAAATACAGTAAGATTTCAAGTTATTATAAAAAGCAATGGGTTTCATCACAGCATTTTCATAAATAAATATACATCATTGTACTTTGTTCTTTTCATCTCCCTGCTACAGTGCCCATTCCTATCTTCCTATCTTCTGTGCCCTGTCTTTTGGGTCTTCTTCCTCCTCCCAAATAGTCTTCCTTTTGCTTTTATGTGATGTGTATTTAGTTACCCAATATCTCCCTCTTCCTCATCCCTTAAGACCTCTTCTCCTGCTTTCATTGTCTTCTTTCTACTGTCAACACACACACACACACACACACACACACATATGAGGGGGAGCATGTGGTATTTTTTTCTTAGTCTGTCTTATTTGGCTTAATGATCTCCAATTCTATTCATTTTCATGATTTCACCTTCTTCATGGCTTAATAAAATTCCTTGTCTCTAGTGAACACATATTCTTATGCATTCATCTGGTAAATAGAAATCTGGTTCTAGCTTTCAACTAATATGAATAATACAGCAATATGCATGGATGTGAAAGTCTCTCTGTGGTATGTTTAGTTCCTCTGAGTATATCCAGGAATGGTATATCTGGGTCTTAGAGGAGTTCTATGTTTAGGTTTTTGAGGAACCTCTGTACTGATTTCCAGAGAGGCTGCACCAGTTTACATTTATTTCAGCAGTAAATAATGGTTTCTCTTTCCTTATTTCCTTGCCAACATTCTTGGTGGTAGATAGCTACCCTGCCTAGGGTGTGATTGATTCTTCAAGCGGTTTTAATTTTCATTACCCTGATGCTACAGATATTGAAAACTTTTTTCCAAAATTTATTGGCCATTTTTTTTTTCCTCCTTTAGAGAATGGTCTATTCAGCTTATTAGCTCATTTATTGATTGGAAGTTTTCATGTTTGTATGTCTCTTGTAGTTATTATTTATTCTTTATTTATATATCTTGTCTGATGAACAGCAATGTTTTCCTTTTCCTTCTACTTTTTCTGTTTCCTTTGGTGTTTTGTTTCCTTTGTTGTTCAGAAGTTTTTACCTTTACGTAACCCTTATATAAATGTAGCCCTTATATAAATTCCTGAAATTCTGTCCAGTGCTATTGGAATTCTTGTCAGAGAGTCTTTGACTATTTGACATCTTTTACTTATTTTTTCCTCTAGCAATTCTAAAGTTTCAGGTCGTACACTAAGATGTTTTGAATTCATTTTGCACAGGTTGAGAGATGGGGCTCTAGTTTCATTCTTTTATATATTGAAATCCAGGTTTACTAGTGTCATGTTTTGAAAAGTCTGTAATTTATTTATTTATTTATTTATTTATTTATTTATTTATTTATTTATTTATTTATCTTTTTGAGACAGGGTCTCCACGTAGCCCCAGCTGGCCTGGAACTCACTCTGTAGACCAGGCTGGCCTTGAACTCACAAAGATCGCCTGCCTCTGCCTCCCAAGTGCTAGGATTAAAGGTGTGCACCACCATGCCTGGAAAGTCTGTATTTTTTAAATGTATATTGTTGTGTGCATTTATTTCTGGGTTTATCCCATTTCTCTACATGCCCATTTTGTGCTGGTACAACAAAATTTTTGTTTCTCTGGTTTCATATGGTTTAATTGATGATTGGATGTTGTGATGACATCAGCTTTGCTCTCTTGGCTTCAAATTGCTTAGGCTGTTGGGGAGGGAGTTAGAGCATCCAAATGAGTTTAAGGTTTTTTTCCTAGTTCTGTGAAGAAATATTTGGTAAAGTGCTAGGAACCCCTTACCTCTGAGATTTGGTCATCTTGTATGAATCCAGAGGTTGTGCAGTTTTGTTTTAGGCAAAACATTTCCTATTATTTTGCATTTTTAAAATATATATATTTGTACAAGATTATCAAATCTAGACCCGTGTCCTCCACCCTATCCCCTCACCCCACCAGAGCTCATGTATTCTGCCAAACATGCTTTTCTTTTTT
>VZQC01015748.1:105942-237937 GCA_009823505.1 Rhizomys pruinosus
TATTGCATGTTGATTTCACTTCTCTGAATAATCTTACTAAGCAGACTTTAGCATATATTTAAAAACTTCAAAAATTATAAAAATGAAGGAAATAAAGTAGTGTGTACTTTGGTAATTCTTGAAGTGGTGATTGTTTATAACTATGAGAAGGAAGTCCACATTTAAAGGATATGAGTAATAGATTTCATTCTGTTTAAAATGTTTTGAAGCGGGGCTGGAGAGATGGCCTAGCGGTTAAGAGCGCCGACCGCTCTTACAGAGGACCCGGGTTCGAACCCCAGCACCCACATGGCGGCCGAGAGCCTTCTGAAACTCCAATTCCAGGAGAACTCCAGTTCCAGGGGAATCCGAGACCCTCTTCTGACCTCCGTGGCATTGCACGACACGGGTGCACAGACTTGCATGCAGACAGTACATTCATACACATATAGAAATAAATAAAAATTAATAAAAAATTTTTAAAAAATAAAATATTTTGAAGCAAGGGAGGGGAAAAGGACAGAAGAGAGGTGGAAGAGAGGGAGAGAGAGGAATGAGAAATGCTGTGGAATGATGTTAACCGTATTTACAGTAATTTACAGATAGGTAGGTTTATTATCTCTGGGCCCTCAGTTGTGTCCCACTGGCTTTCTATGCCCATTCTTATTCCAGAACCACCTTTTTGTGGCACTTGAAATGGCCAAATCTCATATGTTTGCATCTGCACAATCTCAGTTCAATATAAAATATCTTATAATCTTGTATTGTATTATACTAGATTCTCTCCACTTGATTCATAAATAGCATGTAACATCCCTTCCAGTGATATTGCTGTGTCAATAGCTGCAACTGTTGCATTTTTTTTGAGACAAGGTTTCTCTTTAGTCCAAGCTGGCCTGGAACTTTTTATGTAGACCAGACTGGCCTTGAACTCACAGAGATCCACCTGCCTCTGCCCCCTGAGTGCTGGGATTAAAAGCATGCACCACCACACATGGCTATAGTTACATTTTTATTATTTTTAATATAATAATTTTATTTATGTTTTGTGTATTTCAGACATCACTTTTCAGTTCAATTTAGACATATTCCCCTTTCCCTTCCCCCAACCCCACCCCAGATCATGCATTCTGCCATACATGTCCTTCATCTTTCTCTCAGTCTTTTAAAAGTTTTTCTCTGTAAAGGTTTATTGTTTGGGGCAGAATTTAATTATATCAGTCCATTTTTTGACCCCATCATTATGTTGTTGTGGTTCCCTCACAATTGTATTGCTCCAAAATTTGGCTATATAAACATCATATATGTACCAGAATTATGTCCTCCAGGAATAAACTGTATGTCAACTCTGATATATGCTTAGGAGTTCACATTTTTTCCCTTTAATTTTATATTACTCTAAAATATGGATATATACCTTCCACCCATATAAGAAGGTAATAGAAGAAAAATCTGGCAGCAACTTACAAGACATAGACATAGGAAAAGACTTTCTAAATCAGACAGCAGCTGTGCAGGAAATAAGGTTGACAATTGACAAGTGAGACCTCATTGAACTCAAAAGCTTCTGTACAGCAAAAGAAACAATCAGGAAAGCGAAGAGAAAGCCCATAGAGTGGGAGAAAACCTTCACCAGTAATACATCTGACAGAGCATTAACTTCCAGAATATATAAACTCCTCTAAAAGCAAAGAAGGAAGAACACAAATAACTCACTCAAAAGATGGAGTAAAGAGCTGAACAGAGACTTCACCAGAAAAGAAGTAAAAATGGCTGAAAAAAAATCTCAAAAAGTGTTCAACATCATTAATAATTAAGGAAATGCAAAGTAAAACCACTCTAAGATATCATCTCACGTTGATAAGACTGGCTAAGATCATGAAAACTATAGTTACAATTTTTAAAGTGGTCCATCTTGGTTACATGTGCTGTTTTAAACTGATATGATCAATAACCCCTGTCTGAGGCTACTCAATCTGTAGTAGTTGACATCAGGCCTCTGAGTTAATAAAGGATCCAATGAAAGAAATATGCATTGAATAATTGAATTAGTTAATATATCTATAGCATAGCAGAGAAGAGAATAAACAAATCTTATAGAACTTAACAACCCTTATCTGTTGATAATGCCATAATTGAAGTTTGTTCAACATAGGTTCATTCCACTCAACCACATTTTGAGAACGCTTTGAAAATATATGAATGTAAATACAGATTTCCCTAATTCTGCTGAATCAACATGTTAAACAAGTCAAACCAATAAGCAATAACGTTTTAAAAACAAATAGACATGAGCATGATTTCCTGTTTGATGAAAAGTATATTCTAATTCCTAACATCAGGTAGCTTTTAGTTGGGTAATTTTTCTTTTTAAAAATAGATAATGAGCCAGGCGTGGTGGCACACAGCTTTAATCCCAGCACTCGGGAGGCAGAGGTAGGTGTATCTCTGTGGGTTCAAGGCCAGCCTGGGCTACAGAACGAGCTCCAGGACAGCTGGTACTAAAAGGGAGACCCTGTCTCAAAAATACCAAAAAAAGGATAAAACTAAAAAGAAAAGAAAAGACCCCCCCCCACACACACACAATTAGCCAGGCATGGTGGAGCATGCCTTTGATCCTAGCACTTGGGAAGCAAAGGCAGGCAGATCTTTGTGACTTGAAGGCCAGCCTGGTCTACAGAGCTAGTTTCAGGACAGCTGGGGCTACAGGGAGACCCTGTCTCAAAAAAACAACAACAAAAAAATAGGTAAGGAAGATTTCCTCCCACTCTGTGTGTTTTCTCCTCACTTCCTGTACAGAAAGCTTTTGAATTTGATGAAGTCCCCATTTGTCCTACACAGCTACTGTCTGATTTAGAGTCTTTTCCTAAGCCTATGTCTTATAGGTTTTTCTTCTATCACCTTTAGGGTTTCAGGTTTCACGTTGGGATCTTTGATCCACTTGGAGTTGATTTTTGTACAGGGCCAGAGGTAGGGGTTTAATTTTGTTCTACAAATGGTGATCCAGTTTTACCAGCACCACTTGCTGAAGATGCTATCCTTCCTCCATTGAGGTTTTTTTTGCCCCTTTGTCAAATATGAGGTGGCTGAAATTGCATGAGCTCAAGTTTGGATCTTCAATTTTGTTCCATTGGTCAACAGGTCTGTTTTTGATACATCTGACAGCATTAAGATCAAGAATATATAGAGTACTCAAAAAACAAAGAAGAAAACAAATGACCTACTCAAAAAATGGAGTAAAGAGCTCAACAGAGACTTCACCAGTGAGGAATTAAAGATGGCTGAGAAACATCTTAAAAAGTCTTCAACATTATTAATAATTAAGGAAATCCAAATTAAAACCACTCTCAGATATCATCTCACTCCTATAAGACTGGCTAATAGCAAGAAAACAAAAGACCCCAAATGCTGGAGAGGTTGTGGAGAAAGGGGAACAGTCATTCACTACTGGCGGGAATGTAAACGTGTACAAGCATTATGGAAAGCAGTGTGGAGAGCCCTTATAAGACTCAAAATAAGCCTACCACCTGACCCAGTCATACCACTCCTGGGTATATACCCCAAAGACTCATCCTACTGCAAAGATACATGCAGATCCACGTTTATTGAAGCTCTCTTCGCAATAGCAAAGAGCTGGAACCAATCCATATGCCCTTCAACAGACAAGTGGATGACAAAAATGTGGTACATCTACACAATGGAGTACTATTCAGTGGTAAAGAAAGATGGCATCATGAATTTTGAAGGTAAATGAATGGAACTCAAAGTCATTATGCTAAATGAAGTAATAAAGTCCCATAAAGACAAATGGTGAATGGTTTCCCTCATTTGTGGATGCTAACACCAAATCCCCAGATGAAAGTCAAACTGAACAACATTATTGTTATATTTCTGTTTATGTGAAAGCAACTATGTTGTTATAATGTAAATCTCTTAATGGGCTCTAGAATCAACCCACCACTTATTTTCAGACTCTATAATTACTGTATATGGGTGGAAAGTATGTATTCATATTTTAGAGTAATATAAAATTAAAGGAGAAAAATGTGAATTCCTAAACATATAAAAAGAAAGACTGAGAGAAGGATGCAGGGCAGTTATGGCAGAATATATGGTCTGGTATAGGGTGGGGGAAGGGAAAGGGAGATATGCCTAAATTGAACTGAAAAATGATGTCTGAAATACACAAAACATCAATAAAAGCATTATATTCAAAATAGGTAATGGTAATTGAGAGAGTAAGTTCTGAAAACTTTGAGATAGCAAGTTTGAACAAAATAGGTGCTACTTCAAATATGCTGTTGTTTTCTGTTAAATTCCCAAATAAATGTGAACCAAAGAAAGGATTCCGTGGTTAAGGAATTTCCTCATACTCAAGACTTATAAAATCCACATGGAAGATTCACAGTTTGGGGTCACTTACTGTTATGAGATGTATTCTTCAAAAGTTTATAATATCAGGTTCTAACTTCCTGTACTTTGGAATGCGACTATATTTTGTAATATAGCCTGCAGAGAAGTAATGAAGGTTGAATGAGGTCATAAGCTTAGGCCTTAGTCCAATATGACTGATGTCTTTGTGAGAGATAGCAGGTGATTTTGAGTACATAGAGGAGACACACATGAGGCCACAAGAAGATGGCCAGTTCTTTTTTTTTTTTTTTTTTTTTTTTTGAGACAGGGTCTCCTTTTAGTCCTAGCTGGCCTGCAGCTCACTCCATAGACCAGGCTGGCTTTGAACTCTGGGATCAGCCATCTTATGCCTCCCACTTAGTGCTGGGATTAGAGGTGTGCACCACCATGCCCTGTTCAAAGATGGCCATTTCTAAGCCAAGAATAGAGGCCTCAGGAGAAACTAAAACTGCTAACACTATGGTCTTGTTCTTACTACCCGTAAAACTATAGAAGGAAATTTGTTGTTTAAGCCACTACCTATTTTGTTATTTTGGCCCTAGAAGACTAACACATTCACCAACAAGTGAAGGTTTGTAGAATATATACTATAAAACTGAGTGTCTAAATTCTACAGATAAATCAGTATCTTAATATAAGCCAAAGGAAGGTAGAATGTTTCAAACCTCTCTGTGATGGAAGGCCTTTGCTTTAGTTCTGGTGTGCCAAACTTGATATAAGAATCTTTAGAAAATAGTCCCTCTGCCCAGGTGTTTATCTTGTCCCCATACATTCATGTATAAATGTTTATTTGTGAAGGCAGTAAGATTTGGAGGAGGGATGTCTGTTACCCTAGCTTAATGTAACTCATCCTCCCTGATGCAACTGTGTGTTGAATTTGTTAAAACGGAATGACAACCAAATAATATTTTCATACAATTAAGGAAAGCACACAAAGTAAATAAGGTATCAGCTTATGAATACAGGAGCAGCAAACACATTCCAATTCTTTGTTTATGAAAATTGTTGCTGAATCCACATATAATTTGATCATTCCTAATCATCTCCATGGAACAAGGTTAAAAATATTTCATATTAAGAGAAGGATAGCTGGGTGATTAAAGGCCTAGAGCTGGTAAATGTGACTCTTCACTGTTTATAGAACAGGTTTGGCAAGAATCCTAAACATCATCACCATTTATAAAATCATAAAAGCCCTCTATTCAATATGAAACAAAGCCAAAGTTCATTTGCACAGTTCTGCTGCTGTAATTGAAACCACTTAGGGATGTTTATTGTTCTAAGACCAGAAACAATAAAGACAGCATAAACAAGAAACTGACCCAGTGTGATGCTATGGGGTGAATCAAAGAAAAACAAGAAAGTTTTTACATACACAGTTGAGCTCATTCTCTCCCTGCCAGTGATTAACTTGCCAGCATGAAGCTTCATGCTGTCTTTTCTGAAACTGGGGATGAAGGAAAGGGAAAATCCACAGTGGTTATAGAGTCAGCTCTGTCTCAGTATGTGTCTCTTACTCCTTTTTAAATTTATATGTTATAACATAAATCTAACTAAGAAAACAATAAAGCTAACGTTTGAGTGCATCTGATTATTTTATGTGTCATGTAGAAACATGTTCTTTATAGTAAATAAGGGACTTTGTCTAGGAATTGAACATGCTTTACATAAAAATTTGATGCATTAAACAGCATAAGAAAAATCAAATATTAAGATAAAGTGAACTGATTCCCACATACCAAATTATTAGGGGACACTAGTAAACTGGAACAAAGTTTGTGAGTTTAGACGTAACAGAGACAGTGGATTGACATTAGTCATCCTAAGACTTCTTTCTGCTCTGCAGTGTTCATGCTGGTAGAGCTTCAGACTAAATGCTGTTGGTATGTGTGAATAGGATTCAGTTAAGAAGAAACAAGACAGCAGGACATCCCTGGGGGCATCCTGAAAGTTACCCAGGGCCATAGAATGTGCTCCTTGGATACAGCCATTAGTAAAACCCAAACAACAGAAAGACAGAACTAATGTGGAAAGACTTGGAAGTGATATCCAGGAGAGGGAAGAGAGGATGTGGTTTGGACAGCTAAGGCTTCAGCTGGAATGGTTACCAGTGGACCCATGCTCTGACCAGAACAGCACACAACAGCACACTAGGGGAAGGCTAAGAACAGCAACGATGAGGACTCCTCCACATCTCAGCAGATATTGCCTCTTTCCTTGCTTGATGTTTGTAGACTGTGGCTGGGCAAGCCATTGAAAGATTAGAATTGAGACCGAGTTTACCTGAAAAAGAATGTTTCATTATAAAACATGCAAGATTACCATTTCCATATGATGATTATGGTGATACAACCCCCCCCCCCCAGATACCTAGTGGTAGCTAGGCTAATAGATAATACCTTCAAGTCATTACATGAGCCACAGTAGCAATGCAGTCGTGCATGATGGAAGTTTTAAATTATGGACATTATTGCTTCCTCTCCAGATATTAAAAAAAAAAAACATTTTACTAGCTATGCATAGTGGCACATGACTTAAATCCCAGCACTTGGGAGGCAGAGGCAGGTGGATCCCTGCGTTCAAGACCAGCCTGGTCCACATAGTGAGTTCCATGCCAACTGATGCTACGGGGAGACCCTGTCTCAAAAAAACCGAAGAAAAGAAATGTTTATTACAATTTTTGTGTGTATGATATGTGCACGTTTCTTAGAGCCTTTGTGGAAGTCAGAGGACAACTTTGTGGGGTTGTTTCTCTCCCCATCAACTTTATGTCGGTTCTATGTATCAAAAATAGGTTGCCAGACTTGTGCAGCAAGTGCTCTTACTCACTGAACCATCTCTTTGCCTCTAACAGATGGTTCTTTACAATTTTATGTTTAACTTGAAAAAAAGATTATAAATATGTTTTACCCAAGAATATACATTATTATTCAGAGTACTCTGTTTAGAAAATAAAGAAAATATTTGATATAGATTGATAAATGATAAGTATGGGAAAGTAAAGAGAAAATAAGCAAAATGTATGTCAATGTCTGATTTGTGCTATTACCTAATTTTTTCTCTTTTTTGTGACAATAAATGGCACATACAATGATGAGCGATGATACCTTCATAGCTCGTAGCTATCCCCAGTAACATGTGTGAAAAGCAGATCTTGGAGTCAAAATAGCTCCAAGAGTCCATGAAATAACAATGGGAGAATAACAGGCTGCTGAATTAATATTTTTGGTTTGGGATTCAATAGCAAAGGACAGAGTGTATGTGGAGTTGTACTGCCATGGTGTAAGGAAATATGTGCAAATATACTGTCTCTAGTTCATAAAATTTTTGTTTTTCCATAATAGGCTGATATAATAATAAAGGGCCATAAAATTCCCTACTTTATCTACATAAAGTAGATACTTTATCTACATATATCTACCATTTTGTCACCACAGTGTGGTATAATGGATAAGGTACAACTTCAAAGCCAGAAGGCTTACACTCCAAGCTTAGCTTTTCCATTTACAAGATGAACACATTTGGGGAAATACTTAATCTTTCCATTTTACAATTTGCTCATCAGTAAAATTGCCGAAATATTTGGCTGGACCCACAGAGCTGTTGTAAAGATTAACTGTGTTAATTGATGTTAAAGACTCTGAACCCGGCTGCACAGGATTTGCTAATTTTGAGATTTTGAGTTTTTTTTTTAATCATTTTAAATTTGGAAATAATTTTGGGGGAAAAGCGTTTAGAGAAAAGCCATAGACATTATTGACAAACTAAAGAAGCCATCTTAAAAGAGGAAACAAAGGGCATCAAACATTCGTAGTCTGGCAGAAGGACAAGGGCAGTAACACAAAATTCCACCTATCATAGGCAGATTCAGATATCATTCAGAATTATTAAACATGGGTACAGGGAGTCAAACTGTAATAGAACAAATTCTGTAGAGGAAGGCATCTGGTTAAAAGCTAGTAACTTAACAAATGAAGACTTCTTAGTAATGAGGATGATGTAAGTGTGAGAGACTGTCAAGAACAAGTGATTGAAGTCTTGCTTGTGGAAATTTTAACCCAGGACACACTGCAGTAACATTTCACTGTACCGTTAGTCTTCAGTATGCCAGTCTGCCAGACACAGATCCAATTTTCCTTTCTTCTATATCAGCAGCATAAAAGAGATTGTTGGTAGGAGTTTTAGACTTTTGCATTATTTATGCTTTCAAAACCCAAATCTTCAGTTTATGGCAGAATAGAAGTGACAAAGAATTAAAGTAAAAGATGACACATTTACAATAGTGTAGTAACTATAATTTCATAGAGAGTAAGAAAGCCGGAATGTTATTCTTTGTTCTTGAGTGCTGTTGTGGGACGCTTCCCTCTGGGCTAGCTGGGATCCTGACCTACTTTCTCCTTTGTTGTCCTGCCCTGCTCGGTCCTGTCCCACCCACGTTCATGTTGAACATGTGTAATTGGACAGAATAACTCTTCTTGGAAACTTGAAAGCTTCATGATACTGAAAAGTGGTTCCATATAACACTGGAATGCTCTTCCTGTCTGACATTCTGTAACTAACTTTTCTTTTTTAGTCATTTTGATACAGCGTTTCCCTGTAGCCCCAGCTGGCCTGGAAATTGCTATGTAGACCAGGCTGGCCTTACAGAGATCCACCTGCCTCTGCCTCCTGAGTGCTGAGTGCTCCTTATGTAAGGGCTGCGATTGGGGTGAATGGTGAAACTACAGCAATGTAGTCTGGACACTCATTTGATCAACTTGATTGAACAAATAACCTGTCACCCCCCACTGGATGGTGGGACTGTAGGTGTTTGGGCACAATAGCCTGCAGATAGGTTTTGCATGAAGGATGCTTGTACTCATGGATTATCACTTATAGCTAAAAATGAAAAAAACAAACTGAGAGAAAGATGCAGGACAGTTATGGCAGAATGCATGATCTGGGATGGGGTGGGGGTGGGGGGGGAGGGAAAGGGAAATAAGCCTGAACTGAATTGGAAAAAATGTATGAAATGCACAAAGCATCAATAAAAACTAATTTAAAAAAATAAAAGATAAAAGTTCTAACTTTTATCTTTTAAACAATAAGATCACCGAAACTCCCTCTTGAACAGAGGCTAATGGAGCCTCGTAATCACTTATTTAAATAACATATTTAATAACATTATTCTTTTTCAGACACTTCGGTGTTATAATCCTTCCTAAGATTAGCATAGGACTTTGCATTCTGTAGTAATTGAGGGTAGTGAAAAGTACTACTATGTCTAGAAGAGAGACACATACTCCTGTGATCTGAACTGCAGTGGAAATCACAGAATATCTTTACAAAGAAGAATTTGGTTGTTGGCTTGAGGGAAGAGTGGAATTTAGTCTTTAGAAGAAGAAACAGGGGAAAGAGTACTAACTAGGTTTATAGGCGTCCAGATGTGACCGTGGGAGAAGCAGGGTGTTTAGAGTTCTGCATTGAAATATAAGTAGTTCCATGATCCCTAGGTAGTATATGTGTGAGTACATATGGTGAGTAGAATGACATAGACTTGCTGGGTTATTGGAACACAGCAAATTTAAAGGACACTGGAGTTTAGAAACTAATAAAAATATATACGTGATGAAATTCAGGATTCATTAACCTGAACTGTTTTAAGCTGAAGGAATTGAGAAACAGGAATTACACTCTGTAATTATCTTACCCCAAAAGTTCATAAGAACCTTGTGTGATAAGTGTCCTTCCTATAGCCTAAGCTCTGATGATACAGGGACATGGAGTAGGATCTGAAAAATAAGACGTAAATCCCACCAGGTTATTATGATTAGATCAAACTCTCTTTGTCCTATCAAACTTCTCCATGACTGTCTGTTTCTGCATCAAAATTCACATCAAAACATACAGTTTGTCTTCATTTCTTTGCCATGTACTACTTCTAGTAAGCAAATCATATGGCCATTTACTGTTGTTAACCTGTCTTATAGTACAGAAGTCTCAATTATGAATTTAGTGATGAGTGAAGAGATATATTTTACTCTCTGTCGCTAGTGGACAAAGCACTGGAGACACACAGAAGCATGGCAAGCCTTAGCCTCAAGATTAACATACCATCCAAACATCTGTGTCTATACCAAAGTAATCTACCATAACAATTAGTGCTGTTTAAATACCTATATATCTAATTGCGTGTGCTTCATTAGTAGGATCGAAAGGTTATGCCTGGACAAGCTGTCAGCCCATGAAAGAAAACAGCCAGAATTGACCAGAGACCAAGACAACAGCTCCAGAGAAAGTAGACTGTTTTGCTTCTCATCCACCTGTGCCCCTTTTCTAAGCCTAGGGAACAATCTGTGGAAGAGGGGACGGGGTAGAATGGAATGTAAACGCTGCAATTGGGGTGAATGGTGAAACTACAACAATATAGACTGGACACTCATTTGATCAACTTGATTGAACAAATAACCTGTCACCCCCCACTGGATGGTGGGACTGTAGGTGTTTGGGCACAATAGCTTGCAAATTGGTTTTACATGAAGGATGCTCATACTCATAAATTATCACTTATTGTTAAAAAAAATGAAAACAAAACAAAACAAAAAAACAGAGAAAGATGCAGAAAAGTTACAGCAGAATGCATGATCTGGGATGGGTAGGGGTGGGGGGAAGGGAAAGGGATATATGCCTGAACTGAATTGGAAAATGATGCATCAATAATAAAAAAAAGATTCTCATAATCCAGTAACCATGAATGGATCTTTCTCACATCAAACTTGTGAACATCTAACAGACTGGATGGGAATTGGGTACACAGAACAAACACTGAGAACTGGAATAAAACCATTATAAATGTGAAGAACTCAAATAGTAAACATAGTATTTTGAAGGCTGGCTTCTTGCATCAATTTTTCATATAAAGAACAATTCATTAAAATTAGCTTATTTGTAAAATAACCATAGATAGATTTCCTTAAGCCTCACCTGTGTCTATGTATGTTTCATTTTCTTTTTAAAATCTGATTTGGAAAAAAATCTAATTTAGATCTTACTCAAATTATTATGGTTCTTGCTTATAACAGTGTGGGAGAAGCACAAAGTACTTACGCCCAGGGTCTGACTTCAATTCTTTTTTCTTAAGGTCATTGGGGTCATTTCCACTTTAGTAAAAAGCACCATCTCTATTCTCTTCTGCCTCATTTAATTATTTTGACAATGAAATAGAATGTTACATAAATAGTTATGCAAACCCTGAAATATTGAATAGATATAATTAACTGGCATTAGCTGCAGAGTGACCATTAACCCTTGTTATCGCCTTAATTTTGGCAAATAGACATTTAAATATTGAGCAAATTGTGACTTCTGTAGCTCAAATACAAAATCTGAATGTACAAGTATCCAGATGATAAAGAAACTGCTTTAATGTTATCTCTCTTCAATGTTTTGATAACATTTTGAGGGCCTTCTATTTTATTATCCTTTTTCAAGGGATAGAGAATTGTGAATTATGTTCTTGTTATAAGAGGAATTTCACTTTATCAACAGTGGACATGACTTAGAAAAAGCTGATGGTTTTTGAAAGAGTGCTGCTCAGTAAGTCTTCCATCACTTGAAAGCATTAGAGACTCTTATCAAATAAGAATTGATTAAACTTACTGCTTCCCAGAAAGGCTATTAATGCAGATTAATGAGCTTCTGGGAGATTAGAGTTAAGCAGTTTTGATATAAAACATGTACCAAAATTAGCAGAATGTCATGCCAGGACAGAACAAAAGAAAAATGGCATTCCAAAGTCTGTATCTGATAACATGGTCTTTACTTCACATGCAGCTATTTGTGTGCACACTTTAAACAATGACAATTTGCAGATAACATTAATTCTTGAAAGCTGGTTTTCTGGTGAGTATGACACATACTTTTAATCCTTCAAGATGAAAACCTATGGTTATTTTCAAATAGATTAAAGTGTATATATATATATATATATATATATATATATATTAAAGACTATGACATTTGTCTCTAAGCTAAGAAATCAGTGCCATTAACTACCACATTGCAAAGCATGCTCATATCCTACCTTTATTGTCATTACTTTTAGAGGAATGAGGTGGTTGGTGCTGGTGATTGAACCCAGAGCCTCAGGCATGCCAAGTATGTGCTCTACCACTAAGCTATACCTCTACTTCATATTGTCACCTTTGAAGAAGTTAATAACCACTGAGAAAACGTTTCCCAGCTAAGCTTACAGGAAAGACATAAGCATCAGTTTGGTGAAATAGTTCAGGAAGTACTAGAGTTGCTGTCTAAGCCAGAGAATCCTAGTTTGGAACTTCCAGTGGAAGGAGAGAACTGAAATTTGGAAGTTGTCCTCTGATCTCCACATCTATGTTGTGGCATGTTCATTCTCTTCACCCTGCATCATACACAATCAATAAATACGCCTTTAATCCTAGCACTCGGGAGGCAGAGGCAGGCAGATCTTTGTGAGTTAAAGGCCAGCCTGGTCTACAGAGTGAGTTCCAGGACAGCTGGGACTACAGGGAGACCCTGTCTAGAAAAGACCAAAAAAAACCCAAACATAAATTGTAATAATATTAGCATCAGATTAATATTCTAATAATTTTTCTAATGAATTTTAAAATTGTATTTTGTAAAATTTATTGAACTTTTTATTACTTTATTAATACTTTAATAAAATGATATAAAATATTATTCAATAAATTTAGGTTTTCATTTAGAGCATTTAGGAGAGCTTAACATTAACATTTTGTCTATTACTATGAGTGTCTTTTTAGGTTAATCTTTCAATACACTACAGATGTTGCTCTTATGAATAGTATCTCATTTTTCTTTTTTTTGTATTTAATCAGGCTATATTACAGGGCTATAGTCATAAAGACAGCCTGGTACTAGCACAAAAACAGACTTGTTGACCAATGGAACAAAATTGAAGATCCAAACTTGAGCTCATACAATTTCAGCCACCTCATATTCAACAAAGGGGCCAGAAAAGCTCAATGGAGGAAAGATAGCATCTTCAGCAAATAGTGCTGGCAAAACTGAATCACCCTTTGTAGAAGAACAAAATTAAACTCTTACCTCTCACCCTGTACAAAAAACAACTCCAAGTGGGTCAAAGATCTCAACATGAAACCCAAAATCCTAAGGTGATAGAAGAAAAAGTTGGCAGCAACCTATAAGACATAGGCATAGGAAAAGACTCTAAATCAAACAGCAGCTGCACAGGAAATAAGGTCAAAAGTTGACAAATGGGACTTCATCAAACTCAAAAGCTTCTATACAGTGAAAGAAACACAAGGAAGTGAAGAGAAAACCCACAGAGTGGAAGGAAACCTTCACCACTCATAAATCAGACAAAGCATTAACATCCAGAGTATATAAGCTACTTAAAAAACAAAGAAGAAAACAAATGACCTACTCAAAAGATGGAGTAAAGAGCTGAACAGAGTCTTCACCAGTGAGGAATTAAAGATGGCTGAGAAACATCTTAAAAAGTGTTCAACATCATTAATAATTAAGGAAATGCAAATTAAAACCACTCTCAGATATTGTCTCACTCCAAGACTGGCTAAGATCAAGAAAACAAAAGACACCAAATGCTGGAGAGGTTGTGGGGAAAGGGGAACACTCATCCACTGCTGGTGGAAATGTAAACTCAAACAACCACTGTGGAAAGCAGTGTGGAGAATGCTTAAAAGTCTGGAAATAAGCCTACCATCTGACCCAGCCATACAACTCCTAGGTATATACCCACAAGACTCATCCTACTGCAAAGATACATGCAAATGTATGTTTATTGCAGCTCTTATCACAATAGTGAAGAGTTAGAACAACCCAAATGCCCCTCAACTGGTGACTGGTTTAAAAAAATGTGGTACATCTACACAATGGAGTTCTATGCATCAGTAAAGAAAGATGTCATCATGAACTTTGCAGGTAAATGGACAGAACTGGAAGCCATTATGCTAAGTGAAGTAACACAGTCCCAGAAAAGCAAAGGATGGATGTTTTCTCTCATTTGTGGATGCTAACACCAAATCCCCAGTTGAAAGGCAAGCTGAGCAATGTTATTGTTATATTTCTTTTTATCTGAAAGCATCTGTGCTGTTACAATGTGAATCTCTTAATGGGCTCTAGAATGGACCTACCACCCATTTTCAGACATTGTAGTTACCGTATATGGGTGGAAGATATGTATTAATATTTTAGAGTAATATAAATTTAAAGGGAAAAATATAAATGGCAAAAAACATTTTGGAATTAACATACAGTTTATTCTCGGAGGTCAAAATTTTGATACATATGTGATGTTTATATAAGCATATTTTGGAGCAATACAAAGGGGAGGGAACAACAGCAACATAAGGACTGGGTCAAAGAACTGATTGATAAAGTTAAATTCTGCCCAAAACAACAAGCATCTGCAGAGGAAATCTTAGGAAAGACTGAAAGATGCAAGACATGTATGGCAGATTGCATGAACTGGGGAGGTGGCGGGGGGCAGGAAGAGGGGAATGTGTCTAAATTGGACTGAAATATGATGTATGAAATACACAAAACATCAATAAAAGTATAAAAAGACAATGATGTATACTATGTTAACAGTATTGGGACTTGTTATATAAAACTCTGAGTCGTAAGTTCAGGAAAGACGGGGTCTATAGCCTAAAAATACACATCCAGCTTCTCATCTGGGGTGAGGAAGTCAAAGAAAATCTCCAAGGGATTCAGAACCCAAAAGATAATAAAAAGCATCAAGAAATGGGGATGGGGAAAAGAAGAAGAGGAGGAAGATGAGAAAGATGAGGAGGAGGAGATGAGAAAAGAAAGGAAAGAGGAGAGGAGGTCAGGGAAGGAAAAGAAGGGAGATGGGGCAAGTGGGGGGAAGAAAAGGGGAGGGGAGAAAAGAAGGATGGAGAGGGGAGGAAAGGGGAAGGAAAGATATAAAAAAGTGGGGAGAAGAGGGAATGGGAGGAGAGGGGGGGAGGGGAGGGGAAGGCCAGGCAGATGACAAACAAATAAATATGAAGTCCTCTGAGAAAAGTGGCTTCAAGATGCAGACCATAGTCTAAGTAAATAAAAAGTGCTAGAAACCTATCCTGTTGGTTTCTGGATTATGTTAAAGTATCTTAAAAGTACAAGGCCTAAGCAAATGTATTCTACTTGACATTTTCCTGTATTTCACCCCAAAGAAATTTTTTTGGTACAGTAGCATTACCAATAATTTTTTTGTGAATAAAAGTGCTGTTCTTAAAGTCATACATAGAGCATGCCTACAAATCTACTTAAAAATAATGACCTATAAGTGGCTCCAGAAGTTAGCCTAGTTGTTCCACCCTGTATCCATTATTTTCATCCCACTTCAGCTGGTCCTGGAGTTGCTATCCTTAGAAAGATAGGATGACAGATGATGGTGCCTTGATTTTGTAGTTTATCATTAATTATTCCTAATATTGGAATAATGAACATTACAAAGTAGAAGTGGTCTCAGAAGCTAAGAAGACCATGGCTTCCCTTGTAAAACTACTTATATAGGTAGGTCTGCAAAACTTTGAATGCCACTTGAGGTGTCTAAGAAGCACATAAACACTAATGGCTTTTTTATGGCCCACAAGCACTGTTATTTTTATTTAGAAGCCTCTGGGATACTTTGTAGTTTTAGCCATGCATCTATGTGGTCATTGTCCTATATTCTCATGACAGATTCAGGCAGCAGTTCATCTTGATGCATTAATATTATAATACTATGCTCTAACATAGGTCATCTTGTTTCTTATTTCCTCATTATGGTCAAATCATGTCTCTTAAAGCCCTGGAACTTTGCTGTCAATAAGGGAATAGAGAAAGGTAAATGGAAATCTGACAGTTAACCTCTATCCAGCTACCAAGAGTATCAATCACAGGAAATATCTGAACACTTCACCTCATGGAAGGCGAGTTTGTATGTTTCCCATGCTCTATTCACATCCTTCCTAACCAGCTAGTGACAGAGAACTGTTTCTACCAGAAAACAACATCAAGGCCTGGAGTCTTGTAAAGGAAAGGCACTCAAGAGATGAGATTTCTATCATTTAATTGGATTCCCAAGTTTCGTGAGAAGGAGGAAAAGTAATTTAAAGGAGGTCAAGTTGGGAAGACATCAGTTTCATGCTTAATTATAATGAATTTCCAACATAACAAAAATAGAAATTATAGGAAGTATACCCTGGGAAATACAATCTAGAGCTAAAAGTACTAGCTGTGTCTCAGCTTCAAAATGTTTTCAGACATTTTCCTTGTCTGAATGCTGTTCCTTAAATCTTTGAGGATTTGATCAAATGCTGTCTATGCCAAACTTAATGTGACATAAAAGGATGCCTGCTTAGAATGACAGACTATTAAGTGCATAGCAGCTCACACCCTCATTATGTCACTTCAAGACTTTCCTTGAAAACAATGTTAATTGTAGAAGATAATGAAACATATTATACAGTTCGCCCCTCTAGTTATTTTAATTTTAAAAAAAGGTTGATTTTTCCTGAGCCATGGGTGAGTGAGGTTTAATATAGGGGCTCCATCCAGGGACACACACTCTGGAAGTTCCGATTCTTTAAAGCTTGACTAGTTGTGGCTTTTTAAAAAAAAAATTGCGTCTCAATCTAATGTGTAAGGAAGCTTAACTGGTGAGAATTGAGGAATACACTCTTTTTCTCTCTGACTCTCATTCTGTGTATAGAGGTTCAACTGTAAACATGTCTCCTAGGAATCGGGATCTTTCATATGTATATATTCTGTGTTTGACCAGTTGTGGGATTCTGCAGTAGCCTTCATTCAGTTGCAAAGAGAAGTTTTTTTGATGGGTGGCATACAATATGCTTGTCTGTAAATATAAGATTCCATAGTTAGTGTATGGTAAGAAATTTCATTTGTGGCTGGGCATGGTGGCGCATGCCATTAATCCTAGTACTTGGGAGGCAGAGGCAGGCGGATCTTTGTGAGTTCAAGGCCAGCCTGGTCTACAGAGTGAGTTCCAGGACAGCTGGGGCTACAGGGAGACCCTGTCTCAAAAAGACAAAAAAATAAAAAAAAGAAATTTCATTTGTCTAGAGATATGACACTGATATAGTTTTCTATTGGCTCTGTGTCCTCTCCAGCCCTGTGCATTTGGTTGAGTTTACAGTGGCTCTCAAGGGTTCACTCCCATTGAGAGAGTTTAAAATCCAATTAGAGGTTTAATTTCATTCTTCTACAGGTGGTGATCCAGTTTTGGCAACACCACTTGTTGAAGATGCTGTCTTTCCTCCAATGTGTCTTCTTGGCCTCCTTATCAAATATGAGATGGCTGAAATTGTATGTGCTCAGGTTTGGATCTTCCAATTTTTTCCATTTCTACACGCTCGTTTGTCTAGTACCAAGCCTGTTTTTTATGACTACACCCTGTAGTATAGTTTGATGTCTGGTATAGCGATCCCCCTGTATTGCTTCTTTTCGCCCAGAGTTGCTTTGGCTATTCGGGTCTTTTGTTTTCCCAATGAAATTGAGGATTCTTTTTTCCAAACATGTGAAGAAGCTCTGGGATTTTGATTGGATTGCATTAAATCTGTATACAAATTAGTAAATGGACATTTTTTTTTTTTTTTTTTTTTTTGTTTTCCATCTTCTGAAGTCTTCCATTTCCTTCTTCAGAGGTTAAAATTCTCGTTGTAGAGCCTTGTATCTTTGGTTAGATTTTTCCTAGTATTTTTTTTGAGGCTATTGTTGATGGAAGGTCTCCTTGTATTCCTTCTTCAGCTGCCTACTGTTGGTGTAGAGAAAGGCTACTTGATTTTCTAGGGTTTATTTTGTATCCTGCCACCTTACTAAGCTCCTAATCGTTTCTAGAGTTTCCTGGTGGAGTTCTTAGCATCCCTTAAGTAGACAATCATATCATCAGCAAAAAGGGATAGCTTGACTTCCTCTTTCCTATTAGAACGCTTAATCCTTTTCTTCCTTATTGCCCTAGCAAGGGATTCAAGCACCATAGTTGAAAAAAGTGGTGACAAGGGACACACCTTCGCCGAGTTCTACCCTTAGAGGAGAATGCTTCTGTCATTTCCCATTTAGGATGATATCTTGTATGGTGTTCCTGTATATGGCTTTGATTAATTAAGATGATCCCTCCAATCCAATTCCTCCAGGAATTTAAACATGAACGGATGCTAATTTGTTGAAAGGCTTTTTCAGCATCAATTTGAGATGAGTGTGGTTTTTGTCTTCAGTCCGTTATATATGCTTGAAAATGTTTATGATTTTCGTATGTGAACCATCCCTGCATCTCTGAATAAAACCAACTATATCATGGTGAACGATCTGCTGATTGTCTGTATGCAATTTGCAGTATCCTTATTAGAATTTGCACTGTGTTCATAGGAGATGGTCTATAGTTCTCCTTTAGTTCAGCCTTCCTGTCTGGTATATACGAGTGACTTGCTGGCTTCATAGAAGGAATCGGAGAAGAACTCCGCTTTGTGTCCTTCACTAAACAACTTGAAATATATCTATGTACGTGTCTTTTGAAATATTTATAGAATTCGCTGTGAAACCATCTGCCTGGGCCATTTTTTTTTGGTTGGGAGCTGTTAATACATCTCAATTTCTTCATCATTTATTCGTATTATCGTTAAGCCGTACTCTTCTTGTTGAGCTGGATATTCCCATAGGATTTTCAGATATCATCCATTTCTTTAGGCTTTTCAAACTTAGAGTTATTTGGTTTTAAAGTAACATTCTCGTATCTATGGTTCTACTCTTCCTAACTGTTGTGATATTTCCTCTTTCATCACAGATTTCTATTGTTATTTGGATCTTTTCCTTCTTTCTTTGGTTTAACTGGCAGACGGCTGTCTATACTTGTTTATTCTCTCTTCAATAGACCAGCTGACTGTTTTTTATTGATGTGTTCCGGTACATTGATTATACTCTGTTGTCCACGCGGCGCATTTGTTCCTTCTCTATCTGTCTGCCTGATTTTTAGTTCCTGTCTGTTGTGTCTCTCAGTAATTGTTCTAATTTAGCGATTAGATCAATCACTCGTACTCTTTCTGTTTTTATTAAGTAGGCATTTAGAGCTATAAACTTCCTCTCTACGGTATGCTTTTAATAGTTTCCCCATTAGTTTTGCTCGACATATATCATGTCATTCTGATTCCAGGGATTCTTTTCCTTCTTGCTTCTTTATTCTTCCTTGACCCATACATATTCATGGACGTTTGTTTGTTCTCCATGTGTTCTTGTAGGTTTTGTAGGTTTATCCTGTTGATATTGATTTTATTGCACTGTGTCTCAAAGAATGCATGACCGATTATTTTCAATTCTTTTGTATTGCTGAGTCCCTGTGTCCACGTATGATGATCTATTGGAATTCCAAGCGCAGTAAAATTATCTCTGTTTGGTGAAATCATTAGATGTCTGTACTTCATTGGTAATATTATCATATCAATTCAAGTCTCCTCCTATTCCTTGTCCTTTGATCTAATCTAAGACTTAGGGATTAATCCCCTACCTATTAAGGTCAGTTAAATTCTGCAGCTTGAATCCTGAAGAAGTCTGTCTTTACGAATTTGTTCACTGGGCATGCTGCGATATACTATTAGGATGATGTGCAGATCTTCATACACCGATCACTAATGAAGATATAACTGCGCCCTCTTTCTCTTTATTTCTTTTGCTGTTGAAGTCTATTTGTTCTGAATGGTAGGAATAGCGACACCTTCTTCTTTTGACCCATCTCTGAAACTTATCATCCCTTCACCTAATTCTGTCTTCTGAAAAAGAGTGTTCTCTTGCCAACCAGATAAATGATTTTGGTTCCAATCCATTCTCCAGTCTATCCTTTGTGGATCAGCCCATTAACTATTTAATCATAATGGAAAAAGGATGTTGTCCTCACCTTAACCATTTGATTTTATCTCTGTTCTACTCCTATTTAATTTTTAGTTTTCCTTCCTAAGTGGCCTTTAGATCTTTCTCTGCTGCCCTTTGAAGTGCTTCAAGCATTTTCTGGAGGTTGGTTTTCGAGACTGGACACCACCTGTAGAAGAATAAATATTAGGCCCCTTACTCTCACTCTGTACAAAAGTTCAATTCCAAATGGATCAAAGACCTCAACTTGAAAAAATCAAAACCTGGAGGTGATAGAAGAAAACCTTGCAGCAGACTACAAGACATAGTGGTAGAAAAGACTTCTTAAATCAGAACAGCAGCTGCACAAGAAAAGTGTTCGATCGTTGAACAAAGGGACCTCTTTAAACTAAAAAGCTCTGTACATCAAAGAAAACATTAAAGGAAGTGAAGAGAGAATACCCACAGAATGGGAGAAACATCTTCACACGACAGATACATCTGCCAAAGCATTAATCTCCAGAGTATATCAACCTACTCAAAAAAACAAAGAAGAAAGCAAAAACAAATGAATCACTCAGAAGATGAGGCAAAGATCTGAACCATAGACCTCACAGAGGAGGAAGTAGAGATGGCTGAGAAACACCTTAAGAAGTGTTCAACAATCGCTAATAATTAAGAAATGCAAGAAATTAAATCCATACCTAAGATATCATCTTACTCCAAGTAAGACTAGCTATGATCAAAAAAACAAATTGCTGCCAAGTGCTTGGAGAGGTGGGGGAAAGGGAACAATCTCATCCATTGCTGGTTGGAAAGTAAACTGGCAAGCTATGGAAAGAAGTTTGGAGAACACTTAGAAGACTCCAAATGATCCTGCCACTTGACCCAAGTTCATCACCACTGCTCCTGGGTATTATACCCACAAGACACATCATACTGCAAACATACATATCCACAGCGATTGTTTATTGCAGATCTTTTCATAATAGCAAAAACCTGGAACCAGCCCTGGTGCCCCTCAACTCACGAGTAGATAGAGAAAATTGTGGTACATGATACACTGTTGAGTTCTATGCAGAGGTAAAAAGAGACAACATCATAAACTTTGCAGGTTAAATGAATGGGACTAGAGAAGCACATTATGTTAAGTGAAATTAACACCGAGTCCAGAAAAAACAAACGACAAAATGGTATCTCTCATATATGTGGATGTTAGTACCAATAATTCAGTTATAAATATTTCTTGGAGAGAGATGCATATTAAAAAAACAAAAAAAAAAAAAAAAAAAAAAAAAAAAAAAAAAAAAAAAAAAAAAAGGGAAGGGGAAGGGGGGGGGACACGGGTGTATATTCGATTTGGTGCATGTTTAATTGACATTAGTTTAACAATTATCCAGTTTTGCCCAGACTCCTTCTACAGGACCCATTGGGTGTTTTAGGACCTTACTAAAAGTAAATATGTGCATCATTTGACAACATTGGTTTGAAGGCTGATAAAAACCGTAATGCATCTGATATTAATTGGTGATATAAATTGCTGTTGTCCACATTAGGACATTTTAGCTTTAACTAAAATCGTATAACAATTACTTTGGATTGGTATAAACAAATTGTTCTCTATAATTTTGCTATCATAAAGTATCACCTGGTAGCAATCCTCTTTCACGTATAGGATGATTTAAGTCAAAAAATAAACTTTGTTTCCCAAGTTAATCACATACAGTAACCCAAAACCAGCATGGGTGAAACTTGGATGAAATCTGGGCCTTATTCCACCCTATAGGTATGTACAAAACAACTGCTTTTATTGAGACTCATGGGTTACAAATAAAAACCTTAAATAAAAAATGGGGATATAGATAGATATGAAAACTTTTTGTCCAAAAAACCTTGCAACCCAAAATCTTCAAAACTAACTATGGGAAAGGATTTGTTTTTCCAACAGGCCAGAGTATCACCAACTTAATGGCTGAGAAAGAAAATGCAGCTTTGCAGTGAGTAGGATGTACCAGAAAGTGCCAGCAGAAGGATTGACTCCTCTGGGCATTGAAGGGAAGAAATGCCTCAGATTGCTGCAGACATCAGGCCCCTCTGTGGATCCTACTAGTAACATCTATTTTTAATGATTCCTAACGAAGCTTACCTTCTAGGTGCCGCAAAGGTTTTAATACAAGAGACTTTCTTAACTTACATTTATTTTATTTTACCCTATTTTATTTTGCTTTTTCATTACTACTTCTACAAAGTAGCAGTTGTCCTTATGGCTGTTTCTTACATTTTCAGTTTTAGTTGGCCCTCCCTTCTGTACCCTCATCTCCCACCCCTCATTCCTTCTTACACCATTCTTCCATCAGTCTTCCCCTTGTACTTTCTTCTTCCCTTTATTACTATTACCCTCCCCAACCAGTCCAAGATCTTGGCTTTCACCTCTCATGGGCCATTTTCTGTTTTCCGGGCATCTATACATACCAACTCCCACATAAATAAATATATAAAATTTGAAATTAACATCTATAAACAAGAAAGAACATGTGATGTTTGCCTTTCTGAATATAGGTTACTCCACTTGATATATTTTCCAGTTCCATCCATTTATCTGTAAATTTCTTTGTTTTTAAAGTAATTCTGTGCTTTATTGATTTTTATTCATTTATTTGTATGTTAAGTCTACCCCTTGGAACATTCTTTTAATATTTTTTTACTTTTTATTGTTATTAAACATTTTCCATAAGTCATACATCATTTTTCGAGTTGCTTCCCTTTCCATGCCCCCAACCCACCCAAGTTCCTGTATTCTGTCATACATGTCCTGCATCTTTTTTGAGTCTTTCCATAGTTTTTTCAGTTCTTTTGTTGTTGTTCTCTCCAACTTGTATTGCTACAGTATATATACATATATACATACATACATACATACATACATACACATGTCACTTGAATTGGAGGTCTTTTTTTTCCTAAAAGATGTCATGTTTTCCTTAAGGAAGTGCTTGAAGGTTCCTCCTTGGCAATCCCAAACAACTATCAATTCTGCACTTATGCTCCACATTGGTGTCTTTCCCTCCCATGGTCCCCCAAATGAAGTCCAGTAAGCACACATCCTGTCTCCATCCCCCTGCACTGGCCTCCATGACACAGCCCAGATAGTACAACAATGACAGTGTATATTCTGACGAGGCTGAAATCCCCTTAGCTGTTTAGTCCACAAGCTGGGTATCTCAGTAGTCCCCATCTGGCATTGAAGGTTGGGGGGATTCTTAGAGAGACATGAGTCTTCAGTCCATATTGGAAGGTTAAAAAGCTGTGTCTCATGTCTTTGAGGAGTGCCAAAAGCAGTGGCAGCCACAGGATAGATGCACTTGCCAGTAAGAATTGAAGATAGGCCAAACCACAGTACTCTCTCTTTTTTCTGTCTTTTTACTAAGATCTCAAGTTTTGTGTCTGCTTTACAGTTTCTCTGGTCCTACTGATTATTTATTTCTGGTTGTACTTTCCTTTTGGATGCTTAAGGTCACACAGTTAGCCTGGATTAATCAAGGTTTTTGTTTTCTCAAGGTCAGTTGAGGATCTGGTCCTCAGGGGTCTCTCGGGGTTTTTTAGGGAGGAAGAGGGTGGGAGCACCTTGCTAATTTCAGCTTTCATTTACCAGTTCCATCCACTCGAGGACAAAATCAGGTCTTGTTAGACCAGGCTTCCTTTTCTGAAACATGAGCAAACTTTCCTCTTTATAGGCTGGACACTGGCTGAAGTTCCATTAGTGGCTCTCCAAGACCTCACTGAACGGGAAGACTGGTGACCCACATTTGCAGGACATTTCAAGTGATGCCTCCATGCATAATCCCCTAAGACTTGGTTGATCTCTGAGGGCAAGGAACAAAGTTATCCCTTAGGCCCCTCAGCCAAATTGATATGGATGTTAAGCATGGTTGTTAAGCACTCAGAAAGGGTAAGTTGCACCAGCCTGTTACATTGCACCTATAATAACATTGTATCCTTGGAAACAAACTGTATGTTATTTCTATATCATATTTCTTGATTCACATCTTTCCATTTTAATTCCATATTACTCTAAAAGATGCACACCTACCCTCATTCATATATCCAAAATCCAAGATGTGAAAATAAATGTTAGGTCAGCTCTAGAACCTGTTTAGGGATTAACAATGCAAGAGGACAATTGTCTTCAGATCATGAGGAATATAACATTAATGTTGCTCAGTTTGTCTTACAACTAGGTACTTGTTACTAGCATCCACAGATGAGGGATACCATTCATCTTTTGTTTTTCTGGGATTGTGTTACTTCACTTAGCATAAAATCTTCTAGTTCCATCCATTTACCTGCAAATTTCCTGATGTCATCTTTCTTTACCACTGCATATAAATCCATTGTGTAGATGTACCACATTTTCTGTATCCACTCATCAGTTGAAGGGCACTTGGATTGGATCCAGCTCTTCCCTATTGTGAATAGAGCTGCAATAAACATGGCTGTACATGTATCTCTGTGGTAGGAAGAGTCTGATGGATATATTCCCAGAAGTGGTATGGCTGGGTCAGGTGGTAGGCTCATTTTGAATCTTTTAAGCGTTCTCCATACTGCTTTCCATAGTGGTTGTACAAGTTTGCATTCCCACCAGCAGTGGATGAGTGTTCCCCTTTCCCCACACCCTCTCCAGCATTTGGTATCATTTGTTTACTTGATCCTAGACAGTCTTATAGGAGTAAGATGATATCTTAAAGTGGTTTTAATTTGCATTTCCTTAATTATTAGTGCTGTTGAACACTTTTTAAGATGTTTCTCAGCCATCTCTATTTCCTCGCTTGTGAAGTCTATGTTCAGCACTTTACTCCATCTTTTGAGTGAGTCATTTGTTTTCTTCTTTTTTTTTTGAGTAGTTTATATATTCTGGAAGTTCATACTCTGTTAGATGTATCAGCAGTGTATATTTCCTCCCACTCTGTTGGTTTTCTCTTCACTTCCCTGATTCTTTTCCTGTACAGAAATTTTCCAGTTTAACAAGTTCCCACTTGTCTATTTTCTACCTTATTTCCTGTGCATCTGCTGTCTGATTTAGAAAGTCTGTTCCTATGCCTATGTCTTGTAAGTTGCCGCCAACATTTTCTTCTATCACCTTCAGAGTTTTGGGTTTCACATTGGATTCTTTGATCCATTTGTAGTTGATTTTTATACAGGGTGAGAGGTAGGGGTTTAATTTTATTCTTCTACAAGTGGTGATCCAGTTTTGCCAACACCATTTGCTGAAGATGCTGTCTTTTCTCCATTGAGTTTTTTGGACCCCTTGTCAAATATGAGGTGGCTGAAATTGTATGTGCTCAAGTTTGGATATTGAGCTTTGTTCCATTGGCCCACAGATCTGTTTTTGTGCCAATACCAGGCTGTTTTTATGACTATAGCCCTGTAGTATAGCTTGATGTCTGGTATAGAAATCCCCCCTGTATTGCTCTTTTCACTCAGGGTTGCTTTGGCTTTTTGGGGTCTTTTGTTGTTACATACGAATTTAAGAATTTTTTTTCAAGCCTGTGAAGAATGTCCTTGGGATTTTAATTGGAATTGCGTTGAATCAGATTATTAATTTGGGTAGAATGGACATTTTTAGTATATTAATTTTTCTAACCCATGATCATGGGAGGTCTTTCCATCTTCTGATGTCTTCTTCAATCTCCTTCTTCAGGAGTTTATAAATTTTGTTGTAGAGATCTTTGGTGTTTTTGCTTAGGTTTGTTCCTAGGTATTTTATTTTATTTTTTAAGCTATTGTGATTGGGAAGGTCTCCTTGTATTTCTTCTTCAGTTGCTTGTTGTTGGTGTAAAGAAAGTCTACTGATTTTTCTAGGTTAATTTTATATCCCACCACTTTATTGAAACTCATAATCATTTCTATGAGTTTTCTGGTGGAATTTTTAGCATCCTTTAGGTAAACTATCATATCATCCACAAAAAGGGATAGTTTGATTTCCTCTTTTCCAATTAGTATTCCTTTAATTTCCTTTTCTTACTTTATTGCCATAGCCAGGGTTTCAAGCACTATATTGAAGAGGAGTGGCGACCAGGGGCAGCCTTGTTGGGTTCCTACTTTTATGGGGAATCCTTCTAACTTTTCTCCATTTAGGATGATGCTGGCTGTTTGTTTCTTATATATGGCTTTGATTATATTGAGGAATGATCCTTCCAGTCCAATTCCCTCTAGTAAATTAATCATGAAGGGATGCTGGATTTTGTCAAAGGCTTTTTCTGCATCTATTGAGATGATTGTGTATTTTTTGTCCTCCAGTCCATTTATGAATTTTATGATATTTACTGATTTTCGCATGTTGAAATATCCCTGCATCTCTGGTATGAATCCAACTTGATCATGGTGAATGATCTTTTTGATGTGGGTCTGTATATGGTTTGCAAGTATTTTGTTGAGAATGTTTGGATCTTAGTTCATTAATGAGATGGGTCTGTAGTTCTCTTTTTTGGTTGCATCCTTGCCTGGTTTTAGTATTAGAGTGATGCTGGCTTCATAGAAGGAATTTGGGAGATTTTCCTCTGCTTCTATCCTTCTGAACAGTTTCAGTAATAATGATTGTAAGTCCTCTTTAAATGTTTTCTGGAATTCTGCTGTGAAACCATCTGGACCTGGCCTTTTTTTAGTTTGGAGAAATTACATTTTCAATTTCTTCATATATTATGGGTCTGTTTATGCTGTCAATATCTTCTTGGTTTAGCTTTGGCAAGTCCCTAGATTACAGATATTCATCCATTTCTCTTAGGTTTTACAAATTTAGTGGAGTATAGGTTTTTGAAGTATTCCCATATGATTGTCTGGATCTTTTCATTGTCTGTTGTGATATTTCCCTTTGCATCATGGATTCTATTGATTTGGAATTTCTTTTGGTTAACTGGGCTAGGGGTCTGTCTATCTTGTTTATTCTCTCAAATAACCAACTTTTGGATTCATTGATTTTTTTGTATTGTTTTATTTGTTTCTATTTCATTAATTTCTGCTCTGATTTTTGTTATTTCTTCCTGTTTGTTGCATTTAGGGTTTATTTGTTGTTGTCATTCAAGTGTTTTTAGCTGCAGTGTTACCTCATTAATCTGAGCTCTTTCTGATTTTTAATGTAGGCACCCTGGGATATAAACTTCCCTCTGCTTTTTAGGTGTCCCATAGGTTTTGTTGTGTTGTACTGTTATCGTTTAGTTCCAGGAATGCTTTTTATTTATTTATTTTGAATGTATTGTCTGCATGTAGGTTTGTGCACCCGTGTCATGCAATGCCGCAGAGGTCAGAAGAGGGTGTCGGATACCCCTGGAACTGGAGTTCTCCTGGAATTGGAGTTACAGACGGTTCTTAGCCGCCATGTGGGTGCTGGGGATTGAACCTGGGTCCTCTGCAAGAGCAGTCGGCACTGTTAACTGCTAGGCCATCTCTCCAGCGCCCCCAGGAATGTTTTTATGTTTTTATTTCTTTCTTTTTTTCCTCCTTGACCCATTCATTATTCAGGAGTGTGTTGTTTACTATCCATGTAGGTAGCAGGGCTTATCCTGGTGTTGATATTGAGCTTTATTGCACTATGGTCTGATAGAATGCATGAAATTATTTCTTTTTTTTTTTGTATTTGTTGAGTTTTTTCTGTGTCCAATTATGGGTCAATTTTGGAGAATGTTCTGTGTGGTTCTGAGTAGAAAGTATATTATCTGGTGCTTGGGTGGAATATTAGGAAGATGTCTTGTATCCCAGTTGATCTGTCCAAAGGACTCAGTGTGGTATTGAAGTCCCCTACTATCAGTGTGCTGGGTTTAATCTGTGCCTTGAGGTCCTGTAGAGTTGTATTTATAAAGATTGGTACACCAGAGTTTGATCCATATATATTCATGATTGTGAAGTCTTCATGGTTAATTTTCCCTTTGATAAGGATGTAATGGCCCTCTTTGTGTCTTCTAATTGCTTCTACTTTGAAGTCTACTTTGTCTGATATTAAAATAGCAACTCCTGCTTTCTTTGGTAACATTTGCTTGGAATTTTTTTCCATCCTTTCACTTTAAGTTGGTGCCTATCCTTGAGGGTGAGATGGGTTTCTTGTAGACAGCATATTGATGGATTCTGTGTTCTAATCCATTCTCCTAGTCTATGCCTTTTGACTGGGGAGTTTAGTTAATTAATATTTAAGATTATAACTGAGAGGTGTATGTTGCTTCCTTTCACCTTATTATTCATTTTTTTGTCTATGTTTCTACTTCTGCATTTCTTCTTTTATTAATATGTCTTTCAAGGTGCCTGGGGGCAGTTGCTCCTCTCCTCTGTCCTTTGAATTGCTTCAAGTATTCTCTGAAGGGTTGGTTTTCCAGACATGTATTCTTTCATCTTGTTTATGTAATGGAAGATTTTTCACTTTCCTTCAACTAAAATCGACATTTCGCTGGGTATAATAACCTGGGTTGGCATTTAGTCATTTAGCACTGGGAATGCTTTGCTCCACATTCTTCTTGCTTTCATAGTTTGCACTGAAAAGTCAGCTGTAATTCTGATAGGTTTCACCTTATATGTAACTTGTTTTTCTCTTGCGGCGTCAGAATTTTGTCTTTTGTTTTGGGCGTCTAGTATTTTAACTATGATATGGTGGGGGGAGTTTCTTTTCTGATGGAGAAACCCATTGGAATTGCAGTTGATTTCTCAGTCCAAACAATCAAAGCTAGAACCTGGACCAAAGTATTCCCAGACCTAAACGACTTTAGATGCCGACCCAGACTACTGTATCCAGCAAAAATGTCAATTTTAGTTGAAGGAGAAAGAAAAATTTTTCACGACATAAACAATATGAAACAATACATGTCTAAGAAACAAACACTTCAGAAAATCTTTGAATTAATCCAAAGAACAGAGGAAAGGAACAACTATCCCTAAGCAATTAAAGAGAGAAAGCAACAAAATCATAACAGAGTAAATATAAACCTAGACCAAGAATAGAAACAAAAAATAAGGTAAAAGGAAGCAACACACATCTCTCAATAATAACCTTAAATACTAATGGTCTAAACTCACCAATCAAAAGGCATAAACTGGGAGAATGGATTAGGAAACTGAACCCTTCCATATGCTGTCTACAAGAAACCCATCTCACCCTCAAAGACAGACACCACCTTAGAATGGATGGAAAAAAAATACTGCAAGCAAATGGTACTAAGAAACAAGCTGGAGTGGCTACTCTAATATCAGACAAAATAGATCTCAAAGTAAAATTAATCAGAAGAGAAAAAGAGGGCCATTACATCCTTGTTAAAGGAACGATGAACCATGAAGACTTCACAATCCTAAATGTCTATGCACCAAAACTCTGGTGCACCTAACTTTATAAACACAACTCTACAGGACCTCAAGACACAGATTAATCCTAACACACTAATAGTGGGAGACTTCAACACCCCACTGAGCCCCTTGGATAGATCAACAGGACAAAAAATAAACAGAGAGACATCAGAAGTAAACAATATAATACACCAAATGGACCTCACAGACATCTACAGAATATTCCACCCAAATACCAGAGAATATACTTTCTACTCAGCACCTCATGGAACATTCTGCAAAATTGACCACATGCTGGGCCACAAAAGGAACCTCAACAAATACAAAAGAAAAGAATAAAAATTATCCCACGCATTCTATCAGACCACACAGTGCAATAAAGCTCAATATGAACACCAGAATAAGTCCAACTAGCTACAAGAACACATGGAGACTAAACAACAAAATCCTGAATAATGATTGGATCAGGGAATAAATAAAGAGTGAAATAAAAGTATTCATGGAACTGAACTTTTGAAAAAGACAGTAGATCACAACAAAACCTGTGGCATACTTTAAAAAGCAGTCTTGAGAGGGAAATTTATAGCCTAGAGTGCCCACATTAAAAAAAAAAAAGCAGAAAGGGAACAAATAAATGATCTAACACTGCAGCTAAAAACTCTTGAGACACAACAACTAATGAACCCTAAACCAAACAGACAGGAAGAAATAACAAAAATCAGAGCAGAAATCAATGAAACAGAAACAAAGAAAACAATACATAAGATCAACAAATCCAAAAGCTGGTTCTTAGAAAAAATAAACAAAATAGACAGAACTCTAGCCCAGTTGAGAGAGAGAGAGACCCCAAGTCAATACAATTCATGATGAAAGGGGAAACATCACAACAGACAAAGAAAAGATCCAGACAATCTCATGGGAATAATTCAAAAACCTATACTCCACTAAATTTGAAAACCTAAGAGAAATAAATGAATATCAGAAATCCTGGGAACCAACAAAGCTTAACCAAGAAGAGATTGACAGTTTAAACAGACCCATAATACTTGAGGAGTTTGAAGATGTATTAAACACCTCCCAACTAAAAAAAGCTGTGATCCAGATGGTTTCATGGCAGAATTCTATAAAACATTTAAAGAGGTCCTGCAACAACTGCTACTCAAACTGTTTAGAAGGATACGGAGAGAATTCTCCCAAACTCCTTCTATGAAGCCAGCATCACTCTAATACCAAAACCAGGCAAAGATGCAAGCAAAAAACAAAGCTATAGACCCATCTCACTAATGAACATAGATGCAAAAATTCTCAACAAAATACTTGCAAATCACATACAGACCCACATCAAGAAGATCATCCATAATGATCAAGTTGGATTCATACCAGAGAAGCAGGGATAGGCAACATATGTAAATCAATAAATATCATAAAACACATAAATGAACTGAAAGACAAAAACCACATGATTATCTCAATTGATGCAGAAAAACCCTTTGACAAAATCCAGCATTCCTTCATGTTTAAAGTCCTAGAGGGACTAGGACTGAAAGGAACATTCTTCAACATGATCAAAGCCATCCATAAGAAACCCACTCCCAACATCATCCTAAATGGAGAAAAATTGGAACCATTTTCCTTAAAGGCAAGAACCTGGAAAGGCTGCTCCCTATCACCACTCCTGTTCAACACAGTGCTCAAAACACTTGCTAGGGCAATAAGACAAGAGAAGAAAATTGAAGGAGCACTAATCAGAAAAGAAGAAGCTAAGCCATCCCATTTTGTAGTTGATATGATAGTTTACCTAAGGGATGCTAAAAACTCCACCAGAAAACTTCTAGAATGATTAAGAGTTTTAGTAAAGTCTCAGGGTACAAAATTAACCTAGAAAAATCAATACCCTTTCTTTACACCAACAATAAACAAATGGAGAAGAAATATAAGAAGACCTGCCCACTCACAGTAGCTTCAAAACTAATAAGATACCTTGGAACAAACCTAATCAAAGATACCAAAGACCTCTACAAATTTTTTTAAACCCCTAAAGGAGGAGATTGAAAAAATGATATCAAAAGATGGAAAGACCTCCCGTGCTCATGGATTGGGAAAATTAATATAGTAAAAATGTTCATTTTACCCAAATGAGCTTCTTCACAGACTTGGAAAAAATATCCTAAAACTCATATGGAAAAACAAAAGACCCCAAATAGCTAAAGCAACCCTGTGTGAAAAATGCAATACATGAGGGATTGTCCTACCAGACTTCAAACTATATTACAGGGCCATCATCACAAAGACAGCCTGGTACTGGCATATAAACAGACATGTTGACCAATGGAACAAAACTGAAGATCCAAACGAGCTCATACAATTTCAGTCACCTCATATTTGACAAAGGGGCCTCAGTGGAGGAAGGATAGCATCTTCAGCAAATGGTGCTGACAAAATTGGATCATCATCTATAGAAGAACAAAATTAAACCCCTACCTCTTACCTGTACAAAAATCAACTCCAAGTGGATCAAAGATCTCAATGTGAAGCCTGAAACCCTGAAGGTGATAGAAGAAAAAGTTGGCAACAACCTACAAGACATAGGGGTAGGAAAAGACTTTCTAAATCAGACAGCAGCTGTACAGGAAGTAAGGTCAACCATCGACAAATGGGACTTCATAAAACTCAAAAGCTTCTGTACAGCTAGAGAAACAATTAAGGAGGTGAAGTAAAAACTCCCAGAGTGGGAGGAAATATTTACCAGTGATTTATCTGATAGAGCAGTAACATCAAGAATATATAAACTACTCAAAAAACAAAGAAGAATACAATTGACCTACTCAAAAGGTGGAGTAAAAAGCTGAACAGAGCCTTCACCAGTGAGAAATTAAATATGGCTGAGAAACATCTTAAAAAGTGTTCAACATCATTAATAATTAGAGGAATGCAAATTAAAACCACTCTCTGATACCATCTCACTCCAATACGGCTAGCTAAGATCAAAAAAGCAAAAGATGACAGATGCTGGAGAGGGTGTGGGGAAATGGGAACACTCATCCACTGCTGGTGGGAATGTAAACTTGTACAACCACTATGGAAAGCAGTGTGGAGAACCCTTAAAATACTCGGAATGAGCCTACCATCTGACCCAGTCATACCACTCCCGGTTATATACCCCAAAGACTCATCCTACCGCAAAGATACATGCACATCCATGTTTATTGCAGCTCTCTTCATAATAGTGAAGAGCTGGAACCAACCCATGTGCCCCTCAACAGACAAGTGGATGACAAAAATGTGGTACATCTACACAATAGAGTACTATTCAACAGTAAAGAAGGATGGCATCATGAACTTTGCAGGTAAATGGATGGAGCATGAAGCCATTATGCTGAGTGAAGTAACACAGTCTCAGAAAGACAGATGGAGAATGGTTTCCCTCATTTGTGGATACTAACACCAAATCCCCCAGAGGAAAGGAAAGCTGAATGCATTATTGTTATATTTCTGTTTATCTGAATGCAACTATGTTATAATGTGAATCTCTCAACCTTCTCTAGAATCCACCCACCAATTACTTTTAGATTCTGTAATTACTGTATATGTGTGAAGAGTATGTACTGTATTTTAGAGTAATATAAAATTAATGGAGGAAAATATGAATTCCTAAGCATAAAAGAAAAGACTGAGAGAAAGATACAGGATAGTTATGACAGAATGCATGATCTGGGGTGAGGTGGGGTGGGGTGGGGGGAGGGAAATGGGAATATGCCTGAACTGATTTGAGAAATGATGTATAAAATACACAAAACACCAAAAAAAAATCATAATAATAAACATATAGGAGTGATAAAATATATCTGAGGAATACAATCATTAAACATTAAAATGGGTGATTGGATAAGATACATAAGATATAGATAGATAGATATAGATAGGTAGATAGATAGATGATAGATAGATATCCTATTTAATAAAGTTTTTCAAAACAGGAGGAAAATACACTTGCCAATTCATTTACTAAGTTGGTATAATGTTGATTCTTCAGCTAAGTATAGAATAAGGTATAATGTCAAAACTAATCTGAATTGACAAAAATTAATATTAAGAGCTGTAGACACATAATTGGATATATTAGTAAAATGCAATGTAATTTATCTTACGTATTAATTGCAACTGACTGAAATAAGAAGAGGTGTGGTTGTGCATTCCTTTATTTTTTTAAATTTTTTGTTATATATATATATATATATATATATGTACAAGATTATGTTACAAATCAAATCTAGACCCGTGTTCCTTTCCCTATCCCCCCACCCCACCAGATTCACCATTTCAGTCAGTTCATTGATGCTGTCTTTTCTGTTGTTGTTCTTTCCAATATGCATTACTCCCAACTACTTGGACAAAAGCTCAAGGAGCCCTGCACAAGAAAGTACTCTTTTAATTTCCTTTTCTTGCCTTATTGCCCTAGCAAGTGTTTCAAAAGTACATTGAAGTGGAGTGGTGATAGGGGGCAGCCTTGCCAGATTCCTGCCTTTAAACAGAATTGTTCTAATTACCCATCGCACTAATGAACACAGATGTAAAAATTATAAACAAAATACTTGCAAATCGCATACAGACCCACATCAAAATGATCATCCATCATGACCAAGTTGGATTTATACCATAGATGAATACGTAAATCAATAAATATAAAACGCATAAATAGACTGAAAAATGACACACAATCATCTCAATTGATGCAGAGAAAGCCTTTGACAAAGTACAACATCTCTTCATGTTTAAAGTTCTAGAGGGAATTGGACTGAAGGGAATATTCCTCAATGTAATCAAAGCTACAACAAACTCACAGCCAACATCATCCTAAATGGAGAAAAATTTACTGAAACTTTTAATAATTTCTGCATTGTCCCCATCACAGCACCAGCAGCTTGTGTGGGGGTGGGATTAGCTCCTTTGGCCAGTGGGCCAGTACCCTGTCCTGCTGGACACCTATCTAGCTCTGCCCATGCTGCTCTGCTTGCTGGTCCCAAAGCTGGGAGGTTTTTGGGCACTCCCAAACCTTCAGAGGTGAAGGGGGCTGTAAGGCAGGGGGGAAAGGGAGTCCACCCCACTTGGCCTGGCTGCTGTGCTGTGCTGGTGTCTTGCTGGCTGCCTGTCTAGCTCCTCTCACATTGCTCTGCTCCCTGGTACCTGAGGTGGGAGGTTTGTGGGTACTCCCAAGCCTCCAGGGGCAGGGGACTGCAAGGCAGGGCCACAAGGAAGGGCCACCTCACCTGGCCTGGCCACCGTGCTGGTCTACATCACTGTCTTAAGTACATGAAATATATCTCATTTAAGCATCAAACAACTTGCAAACTAATTTGTGATAAAATTCATTTACATATTTATGATAAAATTTGTGATAACATTCATTTACATATTTAATCATCATTGTTGCTGAAAGACAGTCTTATAGTCATAAGGAATTGACATGACTGACCTTCATTGTTTGTCCTCTTCCCTTCTAGAGGGAAACATGATGTCTCCTGGCAAGAAAAGCAGACATTTGCCATAAATTACAAAATTATCACAAAGTATCTGGTATTGGCTGAAGTCACAGGTATGCAAAAACAATATTTCTTTTTTTTTTTTACCAAACTAAAATATGAAATTCATAAGTAATTTTCCAAAATTTCAACTAGAAAAAATTGATGAACTTATGATCGAGTTAACATTAAAGCTTAAATGAATGTTCTCAAGGAACCATCACATCTGTCAGCATTATCACAGCTAATCCTTCCATTAGTTGATTGAGCCAATTGGGTTCTTACCCATCATTAAATAGTGCTCAGAAAAGTAAGCAGTGCATCTTAATTGGTTAAATACTACAAAATCACCTGTGTCATAGAAATGGAGACATTTCTCATTCAAAGAATATCTTAAAATTGCTATTGCTGAAATAATCAAATTCTACATTAAAATATTACTAAACACCATTACAAGCCATAAAATAATAAATATAAATGGCAGGTCAATAGCAGGATAACAAAGCATCATTACATGTTTTCATACTTGGGGCTGGGAAGTTCTCATAGCCAAGGAATATACTTACACTCCTTTTAAACTGCATATTCTACTACAAAGTAAGGGCAGTGAGTACCAGCTCCCCTTTCTGCATAGCATTAAAACTGCTCTTAGCACATTCAAGGAAAGAAGGCAGAATGGCTTTGTCTGACTGGTCCACTGGTCCTTTTGTTAAAGTGTTATGGAAAACAATCAACAATGACCTCTAACTGTGTTTAGACAGAGAATGAAAATAAGACTGTGCTTCACTCACAAACTTAACACTTGCAAACCACTGGAGAGTGTGACTGAAAATGCAGCTTTCGGTAGGCTGTGGATTTGCACACCCCCCAGTACCAGCTGTGGTCATGCCTCTTCCAGTACACAGCCCAGCCGCTTCACTAAGTTTGCCAATGGCTGGACTAGAACACTTAAATCTCAGAAGCTTTAAGACCCAAATGGGAGTGCTCATAGAAAATATATGTCACTTGAACAAAAACCTTCCAATTAATTGACTTAAAAGTATGATCCTTAAAGCTTCTGTGTGGAGCTGACTGTTCAGTTCAGAGCTTCTAGGGGCAGGAGAGGGAGCATGGGCTCCATTGAGCTCTGCTGCAAGGCTGGGGGCTCCTCCCTGGGCCTTGAAAGCAAGCTGAAAACCAGACTCCTAATCCACATACTTGCTTATAGCCAATGAGACATCCACGGCACTCAACACAATGATCTCTTTTGTTTTTGTCAAAACAAAGGTCTGCTGGTGATGCTTCACAGTGGGACCTCCACTTAGAAAATGTCCTTAAGGAACCAGTCTCTCTCATAGGCTCAAATTCCGGATTCTCAAAGCTCAATGCTCCTTTCAGAAAGCTGTCTCCATGATGAAATCTGCTTGCCTGTGAGGCTGACCCTCCTTTAGACGGACTCCACTCCAGTCAGAGGCTGTGGTTCGCCTTGCTCTTGGTCAGAACCTGCAAGTACTTCATGAAACGTGCTGAGGAAGCTGGGGTCATTCTTTATTAGATGCATCAATGTATTCTGGAGCTGAGACTTGCTGAGAACAATGGAAGGCTTTCTCTGATTTTTTGTTGTTCCAGCAGCGAGGGGAGAATGGGAGTTTGCTTTCCACTCAAAGTCTGTGGACTGGGAACTGTCTGCTAGAATACATGGGGGCACAGCAGGACCGAAGACACTGCTGTGGTCGTTGCAGTAACCGACGGAGGGCCTGCAATTGGGATGGCACTGGGTAACACCTTAGGTTGGGCAAATACTTCAGGATCCTGGTTTTGGTGCATAGACGGAAGGGGAGAAAGCACCCTTTTGCTCAGGGAGGCTGAGGCTGCGGCTTTTGCTGCTGCTATCTTAGAGGGAGGCTCTACGAAGCCTCAGGGGTGGCTAGTTCGCCAGCTGCTGAAAAGTTAGGTGCCACTGCGCCTTTTCCAAGTGGCTGTGTCTGTGTTTGATCATGCTGTGGGCTCAACCTGAGTTTCTGGAGTAGATCGACACTTAGGGATGTGCCAGCTGTGTTTGGTAGGCTCACGGAGACTCTGAAAGGACTCTGATTCGCAATCAGACTGCTGTGGCTTAGCTCAGGGGCCGGCTGATTCAGGCTGGGGGAATAGCGCAGCGGTTAAAGGCTGAGGATAAGAACCCCGCAAAAGAAGTGGAGACTTCTAAGTGTGGTCTTCACTGCTTGTATCATTGTGCTGCTCCGAGGTAAGTTGGCAGTAATCTGTGTGGCAGGGGATTCAGCTGGCAGAGTGGGACTGAGAACAGGGCACAAGGGGATTGTGTAGCTTGGGGCATGCTTTTCCCCTGGCTGTGTCATGGAGGCTGGAGTGATTAGCACCGGGGTGGTGACTTCAGGCTGGACTGTGTGCTGAGTGGTGGAATGGACATCCGGGTTTAGGGGCTCCTGACTGTTCAAAGGGAAAGGGAGGAACGAACTGGGCTCTTTCTGGGATGTATCCTTTGACAGCTTCTCCACCTCTTCTGAATCCAGTCCCACAACTGCTGGCTGTTCCTTTGGCAAGGAGGCTCCAAATAACTCTTCTACTGTCAGATGTTTGTGTCCAGATGGATCAGACTTCTCTTGTGACCTATAGGGGTGTCTCTTCTAGAATCTCAGTGCTTCCAAGATTCTGTAACGAAGGGCTGGAGATATTTGAGTCGCCCATCTGATTTCATCCCTGGCTCTGCTTAGCATCTCCAGGATGTCAATGGGTCTGTGGTCACTGCAGCCATTGGCCTGGCTAGGACTCTCTTTATCTTGAGCAGCCTGCTGGGATCACCGTGTCTCCTCTTATACCACATCAGCCATGAGTTTTGCTATTGGGTGACAGTCATTCTTATCAAAAAACTAGATGCTGCATATTGACATGATTGCATTTCTGTACAGAAGAAATAGTTCATGGAGCTGAAATTCCAAATCTTTATTTACTGGTTCAGCCAGATTCTGCATATTCAGTCGATTGACAATAGTAAAACCGTGGTAAGGTGAGGCTGACCTTGGATACACAAATAAGGTCCCTTCTATATCAGTCTTCTCCCACTGGTCGTCCTTGGGGCAGAAGGTGTGCAGAGCCACCTGGCCAGTGAGGTCTGTGATGCTGGTGATATAGGGGTCATGTTGTTTCAGGACCATGAGTCTCATCTCTTGCCCAGCTCGACTCTGCGAAAACAGTATTTCATACATGAACTAAGTCTACATTTTCCTAGACACAAACTACACACTTTATTTATTGATTGACTGATTTAAAATTTATGCAAATGAGTGTATGGCTGCATGTATGTAAATGCACCTGTATCCTGTAATCTGGAAGAGGCTAGAAGAGGGCATTGTATCCATGGGACCTGGGGTTACAGAGGGTTGTTAGCTACAATGTGGGTGTTGGTAACAGAACTTGGGTTCCCTTCAAGAGTAGCCAGTGCTCTTAACTGCTGAGCTATCACTTCACCCCTACAAATGACATATTTTATAGACAGAATTTAGTGGTTCCTAGGATTTCAGTATAAGATCTTCATGATAAATTTTGGATTTTCATGACACATCTTCATAGATAATTTAATTGACACCCAATTTTTATTTTATCAACTTTCTTTTCATGTTTTTGAACTAATGCTTTTTTCTTTTGAAATCTAATTGTATGGATAAGTCTTTAAATCTAATGATTCTGGGCACTATATTTATATGTCTATTGAATAATGATTCAATCCTTTGCAGAATATTCATTTCCTTTCCTGCAATACTCCTGCTCTTCTTTCAAGAAGTGTCCTTAGTTACCATTTTACAAATTATGCCATGTTTCACATATTCTTCAATTTGACTAGATAATACAAAGTTCTTAAGTCTAAAGTCTTATTTCCATAAGCTATATCCCCAAATTTACATGGTATAACTTTTTTTTACATGGTATAACTTTTAAATAATATTTTAACTTTTTTTTTTGGTCTTTTTGAGACAGGATCTCCTTGTAGCTCCAGCTGTCCTGGAACTCACTCTGTAGACCAGGCGGGCCTTGAACTCACAAAGATCCACCTGCCTCTGCTTCCCAAGTGCTAGAATCAAAAGTGTGTGCCACCACGCCTGGCTTAAATAACATTTTAAATAATATTTTAAATCTAATTTTAAACAAATTTTCATTACCATTATCATACCTAGTCATTGTTTCTCTTCAAAGATATTTGTTCAAATAACATGAAATTGGTATTTGACAATTCTAGTACACAAAACTGGCAATTTCCATGTTTTTTTTTTCCATCCTAGCATGTACTTGCTTGTTTGTTTTTGTTTGACAGGGCATCACCTAGCCCAGGCTGGCTGTGAACTCCCAGAGATTCACCTGCCTCTGCCTCCCAAGTGCTGGGATTAAAGGCATGCACCACCATCATCACCATTTTTAAGCATATAAACCCTAACAATCTTCACGTTGTGCTGCCATCACCACCATCCGTGCAAAGAGCTCTTTTCATCTTGAAAAACTGAAACACATGCACCTCCTCCCTGGCTTTAACAATCTTTCCTCCCCTTCTTCCAAAATGGTCTCTGAGCCCTGGGTGGGTGGAGCTTAATATAGGAATCCGGGCCCAGGACCCACATTCTGCAGACGTATTCTCTACGCTTAGCCCATTTGTGGCCTTTTGTGTTCATTGCCCTCTGTTGCATGAGGGAGCTTTATTGAGGAGAGTTGAAACATGCAGTAGTATTCTCTCTACCCTTTGTTCCACTATGTTCTGGGAGCTTTAGGTGTAGCGTTTCCATTGTAGATGTGTCACTTAGGGTTGGGCACTTCACAGACACTTAATCTCTGCGTGTGACCAATTGTGGAGCTCTGTAATAGTCTCTATGTTGCAAAAGAAGCTTATTTTTTGGTGACTGGCATACATGTAACTGGGTAATTGGCACTAGCATCCACAGATGAGGGATACCATTTGTCGTTTGATTTTCTGGGACTGTTACTTCACTCAGCATGATGTCCTCTAGCTCCAGCCATTTTCCTGCAAATCTCGTGATGTCATCTTTCTTTACTGCTGCATAGAACTGCATTGTGTAGATGTACCACATTTTCTCTATCCACTCATCAGTTGAGAGGCATTTAGGTTGGTTCCAGCTCCTTGCTATTGTGAAGAGAGCTGTAATAAACATGGCCGTGCATGTATCTCTTTGGTGGTGTAAGTCTTGAGGGTACATGCCCAGGAGTGGTATGGCTGGGTCGGGTGGCAAGTTCATTCCAAGTCTTCCAAGGGTTCTCCACACTGCTTTCCATAGTGGCTGTATGAGTTTCACATTTCCCAACCAGCAGTGGATGTAGTGTTCCCTTTTCTCCACAACTCTCCAGCATCTTGGTACCTTTTTTTTTTGATCCTAGCCAGTCTTATTTGGAGTAAGATGATATCTTAAAGTGGTTTTGATTTTGCATTATCCCCTAATGCATTATTGGTGATATTGAACACTTCTTTGGGAGGTGTTTCTCAGAAATCTCTAAATTCCTCCCTACATGGTAAAGTCTCTGTTCGTTTCTTTGCTCATCTAATTCGTAGCGGGTCCCCTTTGTTTTCTTTTTTCTTTGTTTTTTGAGTAGTTTAAATTATATTCTGGAAATCAAATGCTTTGTCAGATGCATCAGCAGTGAGGTTCCTCCCACTGCTGTGGGAAATTCCTCGTTTACATTCCTTGATTGTTTCATTTTGATGTACAGAAGCCTTTTGAGTTTAAAGTGAGGTCCCATTTTGTCATTATCAATACCTTAAATTCTTGTGCAGCTGCTGTCTGATTTAGGAAGTCTTTTCCTAATGCCTAGTCTTGTAGACTGCTGCCAACGTTTTCTTCTATCACCTATTCAGAGGTTTGGGGTTTCACGTTGAGGTTCTTTAAATCCATCTGGAGTTCGACTCTTTGTAGAGGGTGCGAGGTAGAGGGTATTTCATTCTTCTACAAGTAGGTGATCCAGTTTTGCCAACACCACTTGCTGAAGATGCGTCCTTTTCTCCATTGTGTCTTCTTGGCCTCCTTTGTCAAATATAAGATGCTGATTGTAAGGTGCCTATCATATGTTGGTCTTCCGGTTTTTGTTCCATTGGTCAACAGGTTGTTTTTGTGCCAGTGCACAGGCTGTTTATTAATGATAAAAGCCCTTAGTATAGTTTGAAGTCTGGGTATAAAAGATCCCCCCTGTGTATCTCTTTCACGTCAGGGTTGGTTTTGGCTATTCGAGGGTCTTAATGTTGTTTCAAATGAATTTTTAAGAACATTTGTTTCCAAGCCCATGAAGGACTCTTTGGGTTTTTGATTGGGAATGCATTTAAATCATCCTCAGAGTTTTTGGAAAATGGGACATTTTTTTACAATGTTATTTTCGCCAATCCATGAGCATGGGAGGTTTTGTCCATCTTCTGATGTCTTCTCCTAATTTGTTTCTTTAAAGGTTAAAATTTTGTTGAGAGATCCTTGGTGTCTTACGGTTAATTTGTTCCAGGTATTTTATTGGTTTTGAGGCTATTGTGAGTGGAAGGTCCTCTTTTGAATTCCTTTCTCCAGTTGCTTGTCTTAGTGTAAAGAAAGGCCATTGATTTTTTAGAATGTAATTTTTGTATCCTGCCACTTTGCTGAAGCTGGTAATCGTTTCTAGGATTTTTTCTGCTGGAGTTTTAGCATCCCCTTGAAGTAAAGCAATCATATCATCGCAGCAAATAGGGATAGTTTGACTCCTCTTTTCCAATTAGTACTCCTTCAATTTCCGTTTTCTTGCTTAATTGCCCTAGCAAGTGTTTCAAGCATCTATATTGAAGTGGAGTGGTGACAGGGGCAGCCTTGCCCGAGTTCCTACCTTTTAAAGGAATGTATTTTGTCATTGTTCCCCATTTAGGATGATATTGGCTGTGGTTTTCCTGTTATTGGCTTTGATTACATTGATTGGGAATGATCCTCCAATCCAATTCCTTCTAGGATTTTAAGCAGGAAGGGATGCATGGATTTTTGTCAAAGGCTTTTTCAGCATCAAATTGAGATGATGGTGTGGTTTTTGTCTTTTCAGTCCGATTTATGTGTTTGTGATGTTTATTGTTTTTCATATGTTGAACCAGTCCTGCAAGTCTTGTATGAATCCACTTGGTCATGAAGGATGATTCTTTCTTGATGTGGGTCTGTATGCCGTTTGCCAGAACCTGTTTAGAATTTTTGCATCTGTGTTCACGAGAGATAGATCTATAATTCTCCCTTTTTAAGTTGATCTTTGCCTGGTTTGGGTAATAGAGTGATGCTGGGCTTCATAGAAGGGAATTTGGGAGAATTCACTCTGTATACTTCTAAACAGTTTTCAGTAATAATGGGTGTAGGTCTTTTTTTTGAAATGTTTTATAGAATTCTGCTGTGAAACCGTCTGGGGTCCTGGGCTTTTTTTAGTATGGAGCTTCTTACTACAAAACCTCTATTTCTTCATATTTATGGGTCTGTTTAAGCTCTGATCTCGTCTTAACTGAGCTTTGGTGATTCCCAGGATTTCAGATATTCATCCATTTCTTCTAGGTTTTCAAACTTTGGTAGAGTATAGGTTTTGTAATATTCCACATATAAATTTTTCTGGATCTTTTTCCTTGTCCGTTGTGATATTTTCCCTTTCATCCCGAATTCTATTGATTTTGGAAGTTGTTCCCTTTTTTTTTGGTTAACTAGGCTAGAGGTCCTGTCTATCTTGTTTATTTTTCAAAGAACCAACTTTTTGCTTCATTGGATTTTTGTATTGTTTCTTTGTTTCTATTTCATTGATTTCTGCTTTCTTTCGGCTCTGATTTTTGTATTCCTTCTGTCTGTTGCGTTTAGGGTTCATCTGTTTGTTGCACTCTCAATGCTTTTAGCTGTAGTGTTAGATCATTCCTTGTGCTCGTTTCTGTTTTTTCTAATGTAGCACCCAGGGCTAAGTAAGTTCCCCTCTTAGGACTGCTTTTAAGGTAGCCCATAGGTTTTATTGTGTGTGTTGTCATGGTCATTCAGTTCCAGGAATGTTTTTTTTTTTATTTCTTTCCTTTATCTTTGCCTTGACCCATTAATTAATTCCAAGAGTTGTGTTGTTTAGTCTCCATGTGTTTCTTGTAGGCAGGAGGGAGTGATCCTGGTGTTGATGTTGAACTTTATTGCACTGTGGTCGATAGAATGCATGAAATTATTTCATCTTTTTGTATGTGTACGGGTGTTCCTCTGTGCCCAATATGTGGGTCAATTTTGGAGAAGTTCCGTGGGGTGCGAGTAGAAAGTGTATTTCTCTGGTATTAAGATGGAATGTTCGGTAGAGGTCTTTGAGGTCCATTTTGTGTTGCATCATTTGCTCAGTTCTGATGTTTCGCTGTTTATTCTTTGTCCGGTTTGACCATATCCAAAGGACTCAGTGGGGTATTGAAATCTCCCACTATGAGTGTACTGGGTTAGTCCCCTGTGACGTGTGGCCCTGGAGAATTGTGTTTATAAATTTGGTGTCCCAGAATTTGGGGCATATATCTTCATAAAGTGAAACAGCTTCTTAGTGCAATGTTCTTTGCTAAAACTGTCACTGCCTTCTTTCTCTCTTCTTATTCTTATTACTTTGAAGTCTATTTTTGAGCTGCTCTTACCGATAGCACCACCTGCTTTCTTTTTGTACCCTTTGCTTGGCTATTTGTTTCCCTCCTTCCTTATCAGGTGTTTTGCCGGTTCTTGAGGGTACGATGTGTTTTCTTGAAACAGCATATTGATGGATTGCTGTTTTTCCTAATCCATCTCCCCTCAGTCTATGATGTCTTTTGATTGGGGAATTTAGTCCATTTAATATTTAAGGTTAGAACTGATAGGTTTGTGTTGCTTCTTTTTGCCTATCCATCCTGCAGTTTTTTGATTTAGGTTTATCTACTTCTGGCAGTGGTGCTTTTTTATTGTTTTTTCTCTCTAGGTGCCTGGGGTTGGTTGCTCCTTTCTTCTGTTCTTTGAATTTGCTTTCAAGTATTCCCTGAAGGGTGGGGATTTCCGGACATGTTTCTTCAAGTGTTTTATGTCAGGGAAGTTTTTCTCTTTCCCTTCAAACTATAATAACATTTTTGCTGGGTAAAGTAAACTGGGTTTTTGGCATCTACTATGTGTCCCTTAACACTGGGAATGGCTTTGCTCCAGGTTCTGTCTCTTTTTTTTGCTTTCATAGTTTGCGTTTAGAAGTCAGTTGTAATTCTGATAGGTTTTCCCTTATAGGCACTTGTTTTTCTCTTGTGGCTTTAAGGATTTTGTCCTTTGTTTTGGTGTGTCTAGAATTTTAAACTATGATGTGCGATGTGAAGATTTCTTTTCTGACTACTGTCTTTTTGATTCTATGTGCTTTCTTGTATTGTATTGTTTTTTTTAAATATTATTAATTTTTTTTAAATTTTATGGAATTTTCTTTTTCTGTTGAAGATCGATCAATACCATTCTCTGGGATTCTTCTCCTTCCTCTATTCCTGTGAGGTGGAGGTTGATCTTTTCAAGTGTCCAACAGCTCCTGGTATATTCCACTTTTGTGTATTTTTAAATTTTTCATAATCTTTCTCTTAGGTTTTAGTTGTTCTGTTATATCTTCCAGGTGGATATTCTTTGTTCTGTTCTGCTTCCTCCATTCTGCTTCTAGGCTTTTTCCATTCCTTTCTTGCTTGAATGGATGATTGTTTAATTTCCTTTTTCATTTCCTCTTCTGATTTCTTTAGTATTTCTACATCTTTTTGGAGCTTTTCTCTGATCTCTTTTTGTAACTCTGCTCTTGGTTCGCTGGTTGGTTTCTTTATCTTTTTCACATGGGATCTTTTCCAGTGTTTCTACTTCCTTCTGGAGGTTGTTTTTTTTTTTTTTCTAGTCCTTCTTGAGTTCCTTCTCTTTTCTTAGTTCTTAATTTGTTCTTTATGATCTTTATATGGTAGTTCTTAAATATGTTCCCAAATTGTGTTTCTGGATGTCTGTGTCGGGGCATCCCCAGAGGAATCCCACTGCAAGAGTCATCCATAGGGTTTGGTAAAGCTTGGCACCGGAATTATCCTGCCCCTTTCCAGTGTTGTCTCTTCTTCATGATCCTGGCATATGGCTTCTCCTTGCCTGTATTCCAATGTGAGTCCTAATGCCTCTTCAACTGTGTTGAAGGCTTGCTTTGCTGTGCCTCCTTCAGATGCCTCTTCATAATCCCAGTTGGTGGGGGGGTGACTTCACCCGCACGCTTCCGCTGGGCTCAGTGAGAGCTCTCAGATCTCAGAGTCACACAAGCCTAACCTTTTTAATAAAAATACTGGCTGGGAGGATAAATCTGACCCCCAAGCCACAAAATCCAATCAAGCCAAAATTTCATGTGTTTTTTTTTAAATCAATAATGTTCTAACTGATTACAGGCTTCCCTTCTTGAGTCTATTGTTTTTTTTTTTTTTTTTTTTTTTTTTTTTGGTCGTTTTCGAGACAGGGTCTCCCTGGAGCCCCAGCCTGTCCTGGAACTCGCTCTGTAGACCAGCTGGCCTTGAACTACAAAGATCCGCCTGCCTCTGCCTCCCAAGTGCTAGGATTAAAGGCGTGCGCCACCATGCCCAGCTTTGAGTCTATTGTTAAATTAGCAGCTGCCTTTTGAAGAATACCTACCTTTCTGCTCTTGACCTGCTCTCGGGTTGATTTGTCTTCTCCTGTTGTGTTGCTGTGGCAATCTGTTGTTGGCTGAATTGCATTCTCCTAAAATAGATGAATTCCAAATCACAAGAAATTTGGGTAATATTTAGCTTTGCAGCTTTGCTGAGTCCAGAGCTCTACCATCCTAGCTAAGACAGCCATGTTTGCCATCTCTGTGTTTCTAGCAAACTTTATTCTCATTCAGATTTTGCTTACCTAAAACACACAAAATCTCCATGTGATATTTTATCCCTCCAAGGAAAATGACAGTCAAAGAGAGTGCATTGATATCAGGAGCCAGATACGGTCTAAAAGTCACATTTTTCTGTTTATCAAACCAAGGGAATCATCCTACCTAAATTCTAGATACTGGGGTGGAATCAGGAGGTTCCAATGGTAGTAGCTGAAATTTCCTCCCTTCTTTCCCCTTTATTCCCTACCCCCCTCCTTCTCTTCCCTCTCCTTTGCCCCCCACATTCCATTACCTCTATCTAGGTCCCTCTTTCCCTCTTTTCCTTCTTCCCTCTCTCCCTCCTTCTCTCTCTTCCCTTTCCTTAGGCCCATTCCTTCCTCCCCTCTCCCTTGGTCTTTCCCTTCCTCTCTCCCTCCCCTATTTTGCCTTTCTTTTCCTCACTCACCCTCTCTCTCATTTTTGTGTTTAAAGGAACAAGCAAAATCTTTACCACTGCTTAATTTGTAGTTGGTATTTGAACTTCAAAGTTCATGTTTTTTTTATCATGTATATGTTTGTTTTCTCTCTCTCTCTCTCTCTCTCCTCTCTCTCTCTCTCTCTCTCGTGCATGTGTGTGTGTGTGTGCACGTGTGTGTGTGTGTGTGGTAGAATGGGGAAGAAAATAATCAGAATGCATTACATATATATATATATATATATATATATTTGTTAAAGAACTAACTAAATAAAAAGAGGATAGAACCATGGGAGCCTGGGTCATGGCTCATTGGCTAGAATGCTTGCTGTCTGAGCATGAAAACCTGCGTGTGATTCCCAGCAGCCATGTAGGAAGCCAGGTATGGGGGGGGTATGCATTTGTAAAGCTATCACTGGGGAAGCCGAAAAGGTGGATCCCTGCCTGGGGTTTGATGCCCGGAGACCTAGCCTAATCACTGAGTCCCAGCTTCCACTGAGAGCCTGTCTCAAAACCAAGGTGGATGGTTCCTCAAGAACAACAGTAGCAGTGTGGCTTCCACTTGCATGCACACAACACATGCATATGTACCTATATACACATACACACATGACTGCACAAAGAGCCCCCATACACTTGTACACACCTATATTCAGAGAGAGAGAGAGAGAGAGAGAGAGAGAGAGAGAGAGAGAGAGAGAATATAGCTATAATGTTTTTGTCCTTCTGACATGCCTTCCTTGGGACTTTAAACAATGTTTAAAAATGTTAACATTAGGTAGCCTAGCAGTTAAGAGCACCGACTGCTCTTGCAGAGGACCCGGGTTCGAGCCCCAGCACCCACATGGTGGCTAAGAACCGTTTGTAACTCCAATTGTAGGAGAACTCCAGTTCCAGGGGAATCTGAGACCCTCTTCTGATCTCTGCAGCATTGCATGACACGGGTACGTAGACTTACATGCAGACAGTACATTCATACACATACAAAAATAAATAAAAAAAATTTAAAAATGTTAACATTAGCCAGGTGTGGTGGCACACGTCTTTAATCCTAGCACTTGGGAGGCAGAGACAGGCAGATCTTTGTGAGTTCAAGGTCAGCCTGGTCTACAGAGTGAGTTCCAGGACAGTCAGAGCTACAAGGAGACCCTGTCTCAAAAGGACCAAAAAAAAAAAAAAAGTTAACATTAGACGAAACTGACAAAGGGTGAAAACTCCCTAAACTATATTTGCAACTCCATACAGGTCTAAAATTAGTTCAAGACAAAAATATTTATGAAGCATAATGACATTTATAACATGAGAAGTTCCTGGTTTATAGGAACATTTGGCAAATGGAGAGGATTTTGAGGGCTGTGGAGAGTAGGGTAATTAAATCCAGGCAGGAGACTGGTGTGGCCTTCTGGTGGGAGACAGTCCTGTGCGTGGGTGCAAGTTAATGGCATTCAGGCTGACTGAAGCATCAGGAGTGAGGGGGATGAATTACAGCCCACTTGGGCCAACCCCACAATAGTTTCCTGTTCTTGTGACAAGGTTTTTGGAGAACTAAAGCTGCTAATTCTTAACATGTAATTTTGGTCTGAATTATTGATACAAAGCAGCTGCTTGAGATTTACATTGCTCTTTACCCACTTCCCTTCTCGTACAGCCAAGCAAGTAGATTTTGCCAAGGGAATGTGAGGCTGTAGTGAATTCAAGTCAAAGGTAGAAAACTATGAGTCTAAATGCCATGAAGATACTCTCCTATTAACAAGAATGCTTGTATTAGATGCCTGAGTTAAGCCATTAACATTTTGCTTTTACTTATCGCATTAACAAGGACGGGTGCTGATTATCTTAAAGTTTCCAGCTCATTAAAATCTCTGCCCATGGAGCTTGTTCCCTACATCTTCAGGCATGCTCTGCCTTTGTTTCACTTTAACAAGGATTTGTTGAGTATCACCTGAAAGAAGAAGGGCAATGCTCCAAAGCAGAAAGTGCTTCTTATGTTCAAGCCCAGTAATGCTGCCTGAAAGTTCATTCTGTACTTCGCCTGAGCTTTAGTTTCTCTTATTGTACTATGAACACTAATCCAAGTCAATATAGTTATTTAGGCTTATAAATATTTATATTTATGTAATTTCATTTGTTTTTATTTTTTATTTTATTTTTTCAAGTTTATTTATTTTATGTGTATGAATGTTTTGCCTGCACTTATGCATGTACATCAATGTCATGCAATGCCTATGGAGGCCAGAAGATGAAGCCAAATCCCCTGGAAGTGGTGTTGCAGATAGTTGTTAGCCTCCATGTGGGTCCTTGAAACCAAAGGAGCAGCCAGTGCTTTTAAAGGCTGAGCCATCTCTCTAGCTCCTCATTTCTTTTTTTTCTTTCTTCTTGTGTTTTTATTGATGTTTTGTGTATTTCAGACATCATTTTTCAATTCAGTTTAGGCTTATTCCCTTTTCCATTCCCCCATCCCCAGATCATGCATTCTTCCATAACTGTCCTGCATCTTTCTCTCACTTTTTTTTATGCTTAGAAATTCACATTTTTCCTCCATTAATTTTATATTACTCAAAATATGGATACATACTCTCCACCCATATACAGTAATTACAGAATCTGAATATAAGTGGTGGGTGGATTCTAGAGCCTGTCAAGAGATTTACATTATAGTAACATAGTTGCTTTCAGATAAACATAAATATAACAATAATGTTGTTCAGCTTGCCTTTCATCTGGGGGATTTGGTGTTAGCATCCATAAATGAGGGAAACCATTCACCATTTGTTTTTCTGGGACTGTTACTTCACTCAGTATAATGGCTTTGAGCTCCGTTCATTTACCTGCAAAGTTCATAATGTCATCTTTATTTACTGCTGAATAGTACTCCATTGTGTAGATGGACCACATTTTTTGTCATCCACTCGTCTGTTGAGGGGCATTTGGGATGGTTCCAGCTCTCACAATTGTGAACAGAGCTGCACTAAACATGGATGTGCATGTATCTTTGCAGTAGGATGAGTCTTTGGGGTGTGTACCCAGGAGTGGTATGACTGGGTCAGGAGGTAGGCTCATACTGAGTCTTTTAAGGTTTCACCACAATGCTTTCATTAGTGGTTGTACAAGTTAACATTCCCACTAGCAGTGGATGAGTGTTCCTATTTCCCCACAACCTCTCCAGCATCTGTCATCATTTATTTTCTTGATCTTAGCTAGTCATACTGGAGTGAGATGATATCTGAGAGTGGTTTTAATTTGTGTTTCCTTAATTGTTAATGATGTTGAACACTTTTTAAGGTGTTTCTCAACCATCTTTAATTCCTCACTGGTGAAGTCTCTGTTCAGCTCTTTACTCCATCTTTTGAGTAGGTCATTTGTTTTCTTCTTTGTTTTTTGAGTAGTTTATATGTTCTTGACATTAATGCTCTCTTGTCAGATGTGTCACTGGTATAGATTTCCCCCCACTCTGTGGGTTTTCTCTTCACTTACTTGACTGTTTCTTTGGCTGTACAGAATCTAGCTTGGCTACACTTTCAAGGTCACTGAAAGTAAGGAATCCCAGGATAATGATGCCCAACAGATTTGCTGTAGTTTTAGGGCTGACATATATTATAACCAGAATCCTAATACAGATATTATTATTATTGCTTAAAATCCATGGTATGCCTCTTTCTTTCTTATCTCAATAACATGTGAGAGTAACAGGGGGAAAGAAAAAAGAGAATTCCATGAAAACTGACCTGACATTCATTAAACTTTTTTTTTTGAATTTTTGGCTTTGATTTCTAGTAGCTTTCACTGATAATGGTTGTGTGCAAGATTCTCTATTGAAAAATAAACATGTGTGGAAGACTCCTGGTCTGCCTACATTTTACAGAAAATATTTTTGAAAGAAAGGAAAGAAACAGCAGGCTGATTGGCATGTGAGTTTTGTTAGTCAACCTTTACTTCACACTGAAAACTCAGGAGTGGTATAGACTGAATGACCATCTATCTCACATTCACATGGCGAAGGTCCCAGTTATAGTGAGATGGTATTTGGAGATAGGTCTTTGAGTCATGACTAAGTTACATGAGCTGCTGAAGCTAGTGTCCCTGTAATGGGTTTTCTCCTCTAAGTAGAGGAATAAAGAGATCCTTTTCTCTTTCTTCTTTGTGAGGTTACAATATCCAACAGCTGGGAAGAGGGTCCTCTTCAGAACCTGACCATACTGACACCTCAGATTTTTAGCTTCTGTAACTCTGAGAATAACATTTCATTATGAGATCTTACAGCAGCTTGAGCTGACTAACATAAAAGGATACCAAGCTGTTTAGAAGCCCTAACACCATCTCTTTCCTTTGCTTCTCAGTCAAACTTGCAAGAACTGTATACTTTGTTATCCTTCACCCAATGGGCATGCCCCTGTGATATGTTGTTTAGCTCTTCTAGACCACTGAAATTGAAAAAAAAAAAAGCTTCGAGTAAGCTCAGTATTATAAAACTAAGGAACAATCCTTAATTTTATTTCACTTGATAATTCCTTGGGACATAGTTTTGTTCATTGATGCTGCTTTCTGCAAAAAACTAACATTTTCTTTCAGATTTTGTGGTAAGAAAGGAAAAGCATTGTGTTTTCTTTCAGCCCAACTGGCCAGCCTTCACCCTGATTTTGCCTTTGTGCAGATGTCCACACTGGGATTTCACCTTCTGTCAGTTTTCACAGTCTCTGAATGATTGAAATCTCATTAATTACTACTACTGTTTGGAGTTTCCAATTCTGAAAATAACCAAGTGTTCCTCAAACACATATTCTCATTTTCAGGTCTTTATTTTGAATCCTTGAATCCACACATTCCAGGAAACTTAATTTAGCATGTTGTGATGGTTTTAAACTAGGTCCTGTATTCCTTGATATTCTCCCTTCAAATGTGGGCTGAACTCAGTAATTCACTTTACTGAGTGGAACATAACTGAAGCAATGGAATGTGACTTCTGAGACTAATGGTCACTTCCTTCTTACACTTTCTTGGATCTCTTGCTTTTGAGAAAGCTAGCTGCATGTTCTAAGGACACTCAGCCCAGTAGAAAGACCCCCTCCAACACCTTTGGGTAGAGAGACCCCATGTGGAGGTGACAACTGAGGCTTCCTGCTTGTAGCCACTTGAGTGAATTTGGAATAGTCTGGTCCCAGCCAATCCTTCTGAGGCCTAGAAACTCAGCAACATCAGATTTGAAACTTCAGGAGAAGCTCTGACCCAAATTATTGGGGAAGGACATCCCAAATTCTTAACTTTATGGGAATACATTTTGCTATGTTAAGTCATTATGTTTTGAGCGATTATACATACAATGATGGATATCATTATGCTGGTCAGAAACTGAATTGATTATTGCTTCGATAGCATGCAGTTTTCTGTTTCCCTTCATTATTCACAGAATGGCTTACTCTCTTCACAAGGCTTGTATAGTCAATAAATCTTTCAAATTTGACATTAGTGTCTTCCTATGTTCCAATGCTCCAGTAGTTAACAACAGCATCACAGGCTCCTTTCTTCTGTTACTTGACACCTAGTTGTTTTCAGCTTAGGTCTCTCTTGCTGTAACCTTATTCTTTACCCCACATGTTGTTCTCTTAGCAAGACTCTCATTTAGAATGCAATCATAGGGCTGGAGAGATGGCCTAGCACCATCTTTAACTCCAGTTCCAGGGGAATCCGACACCCTCTTCTGACTTCCGCAGCATTGCACGACACAGGTGCACAGACCTACATTCATACAAATAAATAAATAAATAAATAAATAAACAAATAAATAAATAAAATTTTAAAAAGAATGTAATCATAGCATATTCCTATTTTAATCACTTAGAATAATCTCCAAATATTAACACTTGACATTAGAAAATTTGAATATTGTGCCATTTTATTCCAAATACTAAATTTGGCATGAAGGATAATCTTTTAAAAAGACATAAATGTAGAATATATTTTTTAGCATCTGAACAAATAGAAGAGGCATTTTTCATGTTTGCTATTATTGTTACTCGTTTTAGTGTCCTTGCTTGACAAAATAAAGGATCTAATGTAAGAAACTGTTGGCTCATGAAATTTGATAAAATTAAATTGTGCAAATAATCTTTCCCCATTCTCACAAGTGAACTTTATCTCATAGAAACTAAAACAACTGTTAATTCCAAAACAGATGAGTCTATTCATACCTGGCCACAGCATGCTTTGATTCTTGACTTGGAATGGTTTTCCAATAGATTGCTGTGAACAATTCCTACTGACTCCTCAAGACTCTTCATAAAATTCTCTCCTGTATGGCATACTTCCTGTCCTCCCCACCTCTTCTAGACCAGGCCTGTAATTGCAGGATCATGTTCACGTACAGTGCTAAAACATAATGGGAGACAATTGAGTAAGGATATGTCTTCTGAAGGAGGACATAGTGTACAAGAAACATGTACTTTAATAACTATGGTGCATGAATAGCACACTGACAGAACAAACCAAGATAATTCAGAAAGAACTTTTAGTCGTGAGTCCTAGGAAAGGCGGCTCCATGTGGACTAGTGTATGAGCTGGATAACTGGATAACTGGAATTTTAAGATCAGGTATAATATTTCATTAGTAGAATGACCCAATACATCTTCGAGGTGATCCTGGAGTTCATAAGAATGCTGGTTGACAGTCTAGTTGGGCCAGTGCTCAGTGCTGGTCTGTCTTATAGAGAAGGGGTAAAATGAGTTTAGAAACATAAACAAGGTCAGATGTGGAAAAGTCTTCATAGCTAGGCTGAGAAGCTCAGCTGAGTGTAAAAAGTTACAGAAACTGTGTAGAAGTAATTGGTTCAAACAGAGAACTCTGAGAAGCTTAATTTAGAAGCAGTAAGTAGAACTGTGAAGAGCAGAGGTGACGTGAGGAGACAAGTGAGGGATGTTTTATGGCAGCCCCAGCAAGAAGAAAACAGGACCTTGAGATATGGTTAAAACAATAGGTATAGAAGTGGGATATTTACTGGAGCTAGCACTCAGAAGTCACTGGCAACTCATCAGGTATGGAACCTGGACAGAAAAAGAAACAAGCAACTCATATTTGAAGGTTTCGAACCTGCCATTTGAAGAAATGAAGTTATGAAATGGGAGGGCAAAAGAATGCTTTCATCTGATTATAAAAGTATTGCACAGTTGCCAGAGAAGAGAGATGAGTAGGATGGATAAAATAAACCAGGACAGAAATAGTTCATTTAAAGAGAATTCAGCCATAACTTTTAATAGTATATACGTTAAGTTCAAAATACAAATATTTTTTATTCTAAAGTATCTGTCATATTTACCTCAACCACCATAGAAGGAATTGTTTGCCAAATGGGCAAACATGTGACTAAGGCCTTTGGGATTAATGCAGCCACAGCTGTCATAAATGCCACAGACACATGAGCAAGCCCAAGCTAGATTCCTAAGTTTGGTCCAGACCAGCAACTGCCTACCAGAATTGTGGTCTAAATAATGGGTAGCTGCTTCAAATAGTAAGTATTAGTCAGTATCCCTGGTAAAATCATCCTATTTCTTTGCTTATGAAAAGTCATGCCTCATATTACACATCAAAGTGCTCCAAGGTCAGGGGACCATCTATTTCAGATGTTTTTGTTTAAGTGCCTATTCCAATACTTTCTCATAGATAGTGGCTGAATTAAATATTCATGTTAGAAAATGTTGGTTTTTCTCCCCAGCCATGAAATAAATAAAAGAGAAACATTTGACTACTTCTAGGTATGTAGAGAGATGGGCCTTGCCCAGGTTTTGCCTAAATGTTACAGATGGCCTATATATGTTGTCAGGCACTTATCACCACTTTTCTTTTTCAAAAAGCTTCTCATTTATCGACATTTGAGCTAACATATTTTTCCATTTCAAAATCATATTTCAACTCCTCATTCAATTTTGTGCAGATTTACCTTTTGGCTCTTGTGGAAAGTAAAAGTCTTCTGAAAGGCACAACACTATATTTAATAGTTGTTGCTAGGCTGAGTCAACCAGAGTATTACTGAAATCAAATTAATTGGCCAGAAGGGACTGAGCCTGGAAGTGCTTTGGATTAAAAACTGTTCTCTTTGCCGCTGTCTGGAACAATATATTTCCAATAAAACTGCTTTACATAAAAGTTCTGTTGCAATTCAATACTATGGAGATTTTTTTCTTCTCTGCTCACAAAAACATCTAGTGTTTTTCCAATAAAAACTAGTCGAGATTCTGTTTTATCTTCTTCCACATTAGCTTCACATATTTCCCATCATAAAATTAAAAATAGCTCACCTGTTTTATGTCATGTAAGGAGCCTTTATATAACTATATTATAAGGGTTTATAGTTGTATATGTGCAATTATTTTTAATACATAAGTCTGTGGGCCATTTATGAGATGAGAGTCTTTAAATAGGAAAGAGAAAAATCTTGAAGGAGTCCACACTTGTTAAAATCTACCTGAGCCCACTCAAAATGTTATTCATTCAGAGAATGTGTTAGAAAAGGGACACCTTCCCTTATGTAAGAAGTAAAACCTGAAATTCAATGATATGTTAAATATTGTACACCTATTTAGGGGCTTGAAGCTAGGAAATATGATTATATTGACTTTTTTTTTTTTTGGCTTTTTCAAGACAGGGTCTCCCTGTAGCCCCAGCTGTCCTGGAACTCACTCTGTAGACCAGGCTGGCCTTGAACTCACAGAGACCCTCCTGCCTCTGCCTCCCAATTGCTAGGATTAAAGGCATGTGCCACCACACCCAGCTGACAATTTTTTTTCTATAAGAATTAGAGTGACACATTTAGATTTAGAAGTGAAGAGATGCATTCTTTTACAAAAGTCATAGTCCTTGAAACAAGCTTGTGAAAACATGAGAAGGTGAGGGTTACTGATTCTTCGGTGCTCTTAACCGCTGAGCCATCTCTCCAGCCCCCAAGAATTAGAGTGACACATTTAGATTTAGAAGTGAAGAGAGGCATGCTTTAAAAAAATGTCATAGTCCTTGAAACATGTGAAAACATGTTTTTCTTGTGAAAACATGACAAGGTGAGGGTTACTGATTCTCTTAAAACTATGGATTAGGGGCTGGAGAGATGGCTCAGGGGTTAAGAGCACCAACTGCTCTTGTAGAAGACCCAGGTTCAATTCCCAGTGTCCACATGGTAGCTAAGAACCATTTTTAACTCCAGTTCCAGAGGAATCCGATGCCCTCTTCTGACATCCATGGCATTGCACGACATGGGTGCACCAACCTACATGCAGACGTACACTCATACACATAAAAAATAATAAATAAGTGGCACACACTACCTGGTCCCAGCCACCAAAGTAATCTGTGTTGTGCAGGCAGTTGGCTGGTGGCCCATCTTGGCAGGCTCCATCTAACACTAGGACCATAGAGAGGAACTGCGTGCATGGACAGAAGGTCAGCCAGCAGCGCACACTACCTGTGCCCAGCCTCCAAGGCATGTCTGTGTTGTGCAGGCAGTCAACTGATGGCCCACATTGGCAGGCGCCATCTAATGCAAGGACCATAGAGAGGAATTGTGCACATGGATAGGTCAGCCAGCAGCGCACACTATCTGTACCCAACCTCCCAGGTGGGGTGGGGACACCCCCCCTCAGGCTACTGATACTGAGGTGGAAAGTGTAAATTGCAGGTGCTATGGTTTAAAGCTGTTGGGAGGATACAGCAGTGTCAGTGATTGGAGGTTGCATAGCCAAAACTGAGGAAGAAACCAACAGGAAGCGAACTGAGTGACCAACCAATCCCCCATAACAACATTTAAGATTAGCAACAGAAGGCAAACAAATAAACAAAGGGAAAAACAACAGCAACAACAACAACAACAAAAATACACATGCCAAAAACACAATGGAAAAACAACAATATAGGAAAAGCTCAAAATAAATCCCCACCAAACCCAACCACTCCTGTAGAAGATCCCAACAATGAGATCTCTCTGGAAGGGAACCAAAATAACAACTTTAGAAGAACAATTTTAGACATATTCAAAGACTACAAAGAACAAATCAGCGAACTAAAGGGAGAGAACGAAAAACTCATGAAGGAACTAGAAGGAAAGAATGATAAACTCCAGAAAGAACTAAAAGGAGAGATTGATAAACTTAGAAAAGAACTAGAGGAAGAGAAATACAAACTCCAAAAACAGCTAGAGGAAGAGAAATACAAACTCTGAAAAGAACTAGAGGGAGAGAATGACAAACTCCAGAAGGAAGTGGAAACATTGAAAAGATCTCAGGCTGAGAGGAAAAAAGAAACTGACCAGCAAAGCAAGGAGCTACAAGAAGAGAATGAAAAGCTCTAAAAGGAAGTGGAAATCCTGAAGAAATCGCAGGATGAAACAAAAAAAGGAAATTGAACATTCATCCAATCAGCAGGAAAGGATGGGAAAAAGCCTTAGAAGCAGAATTGAAGAAGCAGAAAAAGAATATCAGACCTACAGGATAACAGAGCGCAGCTAGAAATCTCAAGTAAAGATTATGAAAAATTAAAAAAAAAATACGAGTGGAACAACCAGGAAATGTGGGACACCATGAAAAGAACAAACTTCTGCATTATAGGGATAAAGGAAGGAGAAGAATTTCAAGAGAATGGTATTGATCAGATCTTCAACAGAATAATAGAAGAAAACTTCCCAAACTGAAAAAAGACAAACCCATAGAAATGCAAGAAGCACATAGAACACCAAATAGACAAGACCAGAAAAGAAATTCCCCACATCATATCATAGTTAAAACACTACATGCTCAAAACAAGGACAAAATACTGAAAGCCACAAGAGAAAAACAACAAGTTACATACAAGGGGAAACCCATCAGAATCACACCTGACTTCTCAGTGCAAACTGTGAAATCCAGAAGAACATGGACCAAAGTATTCCCAGTACTAAATGACTTTAGATGCCAGATTACTATATCCAGCAAAAATGTCAATCATAGTTGAATGAGAAAGAAAAATCTTTCAGGACATAAACAAAATGAAAGAACACATGTCAAAAAAACCAACACTTCAGAAAATACTTGAAGCAGTTCAAAGAACAGAGGAAAGGAGCAACTATCCTTAAGCAACCCAAGAGAAAAATTCCCAAAAGCATAACAGAGTAAATAAATACCTAGACCAAGAATGCAAACAAAAAATAGTGAGAAGGAACAACAGCAACACATGGCTCTCAATAATAATCTTAAACATTAAGGGTCTAAACTCCCCAATCAAAAAAACATAGACTGGGAGAATGGATTAGGGAAACAAAATCCATCTATATGTCGTTTACTCCAAGAAACCCATCTTCTTCCCTGAAGGGAACAGACAGCACCTTAGAGTGGAAAGGGTGGAAAAAATATCTCCAAGCAATGGTACCAAAATGCAAGCAAGGAGTGGCTATTCTAATTATCAGACAAAATAAGACTCAGAGTAATATGATTAATCAGAAAAACAAAATGAGGCCAGTTATAAGTCCTTATCAGTGGAACTAATTAACCAAGAAGATCTCCTACATTTTAAATATGCAATACCAAATCCTGGTGGCAGCCAAAACTCTACATAAACACAATACTCTCAGGACCTAAAAAGACACAGATTAATCCAGTTAACGCTAATAGTGGGGGCTTCAATACCCACTGAGCCACCTGGATAGGTCACCTGTACAAAAAATAAACAGAGAAGACATCAGAACCTGAAGAAGCACATAGTACACCAAATGGACGCTTCACAGATATCTACAGAATATTCCATCAAACACCAGAGATATACTTTCTACTCGTATCACCCATGGAACAGTCTCCAAATTGCGCACATATTGGGACACAAAAGAAACCTCAACAAATACAAAAGGATTGAAATTATTCCATGCATTCTATCAGACCACAGTGCAATAAAGCTCAATATTAACACCAGGGCAAGCCCTACTAACTATAAGAACACATGGAGACTAAACAACACAATACTGAACAATGAGTGGGTCAGAGAAGAAATAAAGAATGAAATAAAAGCATTCCTGGAACTAAACGAAAATGACAGTACAACAGAACAAAACCTGTGGGATACATTAAAGTCAGTCCTAAGAGGGAAATTTATAGCCCTAAGTGCCCACATTAAAAAAACAGAAAGAGAACAAGTGACGATCTAACACTGCTAAAACACTTGAAAGACAACAACAAATGAATCCTAAACCTAATAGACAGGAAGAAATAATAGAAATCAGAGCAGAAATCAATGAAATACAAACAAAGAAAATAATACAAAAAAAAATCAATGAATCCAAAAGCTGGTTCTTTGAAAAGATAAACAAAATAGACAGACCTCTAGCCCAGTTAACCAAAAGAAAGAAAGAGCAACTCCAAATCAATAGCATTTGCAATGAAAGGGGAAACATCACAACAGATAAAGAAAAGATCCAGACAATCATACGAGAATACTTCAAAAACCTATACTCTACTAAATTTGAAAAACTAAGAGAAATGGATGAATATCTGAAATTCTGGGATTTGCCAAAGCTTAACCAAAAAGTGATTGACAGCTTAAACAGACCCTTAACACTTGAGGAAATTGAAGATGTAATAAAAAGCCTCCCAACTAAAACAAACCCAGGCCCAGGTGGCTTCACAGCAGAATTCTATAAAACATTTAAAGTGGTCTTACAACCATTACTACTCAAACTTTTCAGAAGGATACAGACAGAAGGAAATATTCCACATTCCTTCTACAAAGCCAGCATCACTCTAATACCAAAACCAGGCAAAGACACAACTATATTGTTGATGAACACAGATGCAAAAATTCTCAACAAAATACTTGAAAATCACATACAGACCCACATGAAAAAGATCAGCCATCATGACCAGGTTGGACTCATACCAGAGATGCAGGGATGGTTCAACATATGTAAATCAATAAATATCATAAAACACATAAATGGACTTAAAGACAAAAACCACACAATCATCTCAATTGATGCAGAAAAAGCTTTCTATAAAATCCAGCATCCCTTCATTCTTAAAGTCTTAGTGGGAATTGGACTGGAGGGATCATTCCTCAATGTAATCAAAACCATATACAAGAAACCCACAGCCAACATCATCCTAAATGGAGAAAAGTTGGAAGTATTCCTCTTAAAGGCAGGAACATGACAAGGCTGTCCACTATTGCCACTACTCTTCAATATAATGCTTGAAATGCTCGCTAGAGCAATAAAGCAAGAAAGTGAAATTAAAGGAGTACTAATTGGAAAAGAGGAAGTAAAACTATCCCTTTTTGCAGATGATATGATAGTTTACCCAAGGCATGCTAAAAACTCCACCAGAAAATGCTTAGAAGCAATCAAAAGTTTCAGTAAAGTGGTGGGATACAAAATAAAGCTAGAAAAATCATTAGCCTTCCTTTACACCAACAATAAGCAACAGGAGAAGGAATATAAGGAGACCTTCCCAATAATGATAGCCTCAGAAAAATTAAAATACCTAGGAATAAACCTAACCAAAGACACCAAAGACCCCTATAACAAAAATTTTAAAACCCTGAAGAAGGAGATTGAAAATGACATCAAAAGATGGAAAGACCTCCTATGCTCATGGATTGGAAAAAATTAATACAGTAAAAATGTACATTCTACCCAAATTAATATACAGATTCAATGCAATCCCAATCAAAATCCCCATGAGCTTTTTCACAGACTTAGAAAAAAAATCCTACAACAACAACAAAAACAGAAAGGACTGCATCAAAGAACTGACTGAAACAGTGAACTTCTGCTCAAAACAGTCAGCTTCCACATGGAGAATTTTGAGAAAGACTGAGAAAGAGATGAAAAGCATGTTTGGCAGAATACATGAGCTCTGGTGGGGTGTGGGGATAGGGTGGGGGACATGGGTCTAGATTTGATAATCTTGTACAAAATATATAAAAATTTAAAACATCAAAAAAAAGAAAAAGAAAAAAATCCTTAAATTCATACGGAAAAACAAAAGACCCCGAAGAGCTAAACCAGCCCTGAGTGAAAAGTGCAATACTGGGGGGATTACATTACCAGATGTCAAGCTATATTACAGAGCTATAGTCATAAAGACAGCCTGGTACTGGCAAAAAAACAGAACCATTGACCAATGGAACAAAATTGAAGATCCAAACTTGAGCTCATATAACTTCAGCCACCTCATATTTGACAAAGGGGCCAAAGAAGCTCAATGGAGGAAGGATAGCATCTTCAGCAAATGGTGGTGGCAAAACTGGATCACCATTTATAGAAGAACAAAATTCAACCCCTACCTCTCACCCTGTACAAAACTCAACTCTAAGATGATCAAAGATCTCAATGTGAAGCCTGAAACCCTGAGGTGATAAAAGAAAAAGTTGGCAACAACCTACAAGACATAGGTGTAGGAGGAGACTTTTTAAACCAGACAGCAGCTGCAGGGGAAGTAAGGTTTACAGTTGACAAGTGGGACCTCATAAAACTCAAAAGCTTCTGTACAGTGAAAGGAACAATCAAGGAGGTGAAGAGAAAACCCACAGAGTGGGAGGAAATCTTTACCAGTGACACATCTGACAGAGATTAACAACAGGAATATATAAACTACTCAAAAAACAAAGAAGCAAGAAGACAATTGACCTACTCAAAAGATGGAGTAAAGAGCTGAAGAGTCTTCACCAGTGAGGAATTAAAGATGGTGAGAAACATCTTAAAAAGTGTTCATCATCATTAGTAATTAAGGAAATACAAATTAAAACCACTCTCAGATTTCATCTCAGTCCAGTACAGCTAGCTAAGATCAAGAAAACAAAAGACAACAGATGCTGGAGGGGTTGTGGGGAAAGGGGAACACTCATCCACTGCTGGTGGGAAGCAAACTCGGGCAACCACTATGGAAAGCAGTGTGGAGAACCCTTAAAAGACTCAGAATGAACTTACCACCTGACCCAATCATACCACTCCTGGGTATATACCCCAAAGAGTCACCCTACCACAAAGATATATGCACATCCATGTTTACTGCAGTTCTCTTCACAATAGCGAAGTGCTGGAACCAACCCATATGCCCCTTAACAGATGAGTGGATGACAAAAATGTGGTACATCTACACAATGGAGTTCTATTCAGCAGTAAAGGATGGCATTATGAACTTTGCAGGTAAATGGATGGAGCTCGAAGCCATTATGCTGAGTGAGGTGACACAGTCCCAGAAAGACAGAGAATGGTTTCCCTCATTTGTGGATGCTAACACCAAATCCCCCAGATGAAAGGAAAGCTGAACGACATTTTGGTTATATTTTTGGTTTATCTGAAAACAACTATGTTGTCATAATGTGAATCCCTCAATGGGCTCTAGAATCCACCCACCAATTATTTTCTTTTTTTTATACAATTTTACATTCACATTTATTTATCTAATACAATGGAAATACAAAGGAAAAAGTTAAAGTGTCTTAATAAGTAAAGAGCAGTTAGCTTTTGCGTGTGAACCTTTTAAACCTTTCAAAGTTTTTACTCTTTTTAAAATTTATTTTATTTCTTTATGTGTATGAATGTACTGTTTTTACTCTTAAAACTAATGTTGTCCAACAACGTTTATATATCACAGTGTTTCCACATCAAAACTGATGGCAAAGTTACATGTCCACAGGGAACGTAATTTCTTTTTTCCTAATTGCTAATGCTGCAATCAAAGCTGCTAATGTCTTTTGCTTAAAGCACTAATAATGACCTATGTAAGAAAGAGTTGCAACCCCAGTCCCCTGGAATTTTTTCACTGGGTTGTAAAAGAAAAAAAAATGGTGACAGGGATCAGAGTTGTCTTTAAGGTGTGAATTCTAGAAGGAGTAAGGAATTTGNAATGGGGCATATTCGTGCAGAATTAAGAGCTCTATTTCAACAGAGATTGGTTTTGTTTACACTGAGCTCTGCTTTCTGGTAAGAAAGGCTGGGTCCTGTGGTGGTGCACGCCTTATACCATCGCACCTTGGGAAAGCAGAGAGGCAGGTGATCTTTGTGATGAGTTCTAAGGCCAAGCCTCGGTTCTACAGAATGAGTTCCAGGACAGTGGGGCTACAGAGAACTTTTGTCTCAAAAAGAAAAGAGACAAAAAAAAAAAAAAAAAAAAAAGAAGTTTCTTCTTCCTAGGCTCGTCAGGCTGACTGGGTGCGGTAAGAAACAGGAAAGCAGTCTCAGGCAGCCCCTCTATAAGAAAGTTGCTCTTTCTTGTCCCACCTCAATGGAGGGGGAGGAGGTTCTACCGATTCCTATAGTGGCCTCAAAATGATATTAAAAACATTGCCTCTGGCAAGAACATAACCAGTTAAATTGCTAGAGCCCTAACTAGTTTTAGTAGTAGATAGATATTCCCCACCCACCCCACCCTCCAGCATTCCATCTCCTGCCCCCCAAATCTATTTAAGTTGACATTGCAGGTTACTGACTAAGTGGTCTGCAGGTGGAAGAGAGACGTGCGGTTGTGTGCTGATGGAACTTCTGCAAACTTGCTGATGCGTTGAAATTCTGCAAGGACTAGCGAGGGCGGGCTTCCGTAAGCCGGAGGATGGTGGAATTGGGCCAGGGACAGTGAGGGCGGGGGTGAGGGAGGGGGTGGCTGGACCGACCTGTATGGAGGCTTTCACTATGGGGGCGGGCCAGGCTGAGTGCCAAATGGGGCAGCTGGAAATCCATACTACTGTGGAGGGCACATTGACTTGCTGAAGTGACCTAGAGAGGTAGAAGATGCTGCAGAGATGGGAAAAAAAAAAAAAAAAAAAAAAGAAGAAGTTTCTCTTCTAGCTCTAGGCCTGACTGGTGGGTAGAGAAACAGGAAAGCAGTCTCAGGCAGCCCCTCTATAAGAAAGTTGCTCTTTCTTGTCCCACCTCAATGGAGGGGGAGGGAGGTTCTCCATTCTAAGGGCTCAAAATGATATTAAAAACATTGCCTCTGGCAAGAAATAACCAGTTAAATGCAGCACTACTAGTTAGTATATAGGCTACTTCCCCACCCACCCCACCCCTCAGCATTCCATCTCCTGCCCCCCAAATCTATTTAGTTGACATTGTCAGGTCTGACTAAGTGGTCTGCAGGTTGGAAACTGGGGTTGCTGATGGACTTCTGCAAATTGCTGATGTTGAAATTCTGCAAGGATGCGGTTCCTACAGGTTGGAATTGGCCAAGTGGCTGAGGTGCTGGACCACCTGTTCCACTTCACTGAGTGCCAAATGGGGCAGCTGGAAATCCATACTACTGTGGAGGGCACATTGACTTGCTGAAGTGACCTAGAGAGGTAGAAGATGCTGCAGAGATGGGGGCAGAGCAACCCAGGTTTGAGGTCATGGAAATGCACAGCTGCCCAGGAGCAGAGAAATTCCTTGCCGTTCCAGGGCCCTCGTAATTCATATGTCCTTTACTTCTTCTCCTGCCTGAAAGATTCATGGCACCAGCTTGTGCAGGTCATCTGTGAATGTGCCCTTCCTACTGGAAGTCATGGCAGGAGGCTGAGCCTGGGCAGCCTGGCTACTCACGGTTCCCCAAACAGTGTTCGTGCTGCTGGTCCCTTGACCTGGAGCAGAAAGGCTTGGTACTGAAATGGTACCATCACTGATGAAGGCTGAATAGAGGTTGTCTGGAGGGAGATGGCTTAAGAGGCTGTAACAGGTGATTATGCCCAGGGCCTGGGGTGTTGAGGGTCTGCTGGGTGTGCAAGACTGACGTTCCACTCTGACCAAACAGGTTATCTGAAAGCCGAGGGCTTTCATTGCCCAGTGAACTGCTGTGATTAGATTTGCTGCCTTTGCTTTTAGTGGGTCGCTGTCTTCTCCCCGAAAGGGGAGCAGCTGGGGGAATAATGACAGCAGGGGCAACCTTGCCCAGTTCGGTATATAAAGATTCTATTTCATGCTTCTGGAGACTCTGCAGGTCCTGAATCTCTTTAAGATGTTTTTCTCTTACTCGTCGCAATTCTAGCTTTAAGTCTTCATCTTCAATGTCTGATTCATTGTCACTACTGATGTAAGAGGAATTGAATGAATTACTAAGGCTTTGACTTAGATTCTGGATGGGAAGGCTCTTTGAACACAGGTTAGGGGGAGGTTGAGGACTAGCTGAGCCATCATCTGCACCCCTCCTTACTGTATATGGGTGGAAAGTATGTATCCATATTTTAGAATAATATGAAATTAATGGAGGAAAATGTAAATTCCTAAGCACAAAAAAAGACTGAGAGAAAGATGCAGGACAGTTATGACAGAATACAAAATTTGGGATGGTTTGAGGTGGGGTGGGGGGAAGGGATAGGGGAATATGCCTGAACAGAAATGAAAAATGATGTATGAAATACATAAAATATCAATAAAAGTAATAAATAAATTAAAAACAAAAACAAAACTATGGATTAAAGAAAGTTTTCAAAGCTCTATTTGATATATTTTAAGATGTTTTATTATTAATTCCTATTTCCTTTAATAATCTGATGATGGTTATTTTAGAATTTAAATTCCACTTTTTCTCTTCACAAACAGGTTTGATATATATAATCTTGTCAGAAAGTAGTGAGAAATCACTGCTCAGAAATGAAAATTTGAAAAATGGTATTATATTTCACTGTATCTGAAAGCAACTGTGCTATTCTAATGTGAATCTCTTAATGGGCTCTAGAATTGTCCTACCACTTATATTCACACATTATAATTGCCATATATGAATGGAAGATATGTATTCATAATCTTTTTACCTGCATGCAACTTTACTGTTAAAATGTGAATCTCTAAGTGTGTTTAGCAATTCACTTATAGTTTATTTTCAGAATTTGTAATTTTGATTTATGTGTGGAGTGTATATATGCATATTTTGTAATAATATAAAATTAAAGGGAACAAAAAAAGAGAGAGAAAAGCATATTAAAAAACTGACCAAAACAGTAAACTTGTGCATTGAAAAGGTTATAAAAGACTGAGAAAAAGATGCAAGACAGGACTTAACATGTATGACAGAATCCATGAGCTCTGGTTGGGGGTGGGGAGATGTAAGGGGTAGGCATGGATGGGGGAATGAGTCTAAATTTGATTAACAAATGTATGAAATGTACTCAATAAAAATTAACTTAATAAAAAAACAACAAAAACCCAAAGTAGTAAAACCAAAACAAAATTAAATAAAAAAAAAAATAAAGAAAGGGTCTCTATCAAAAAAAAACCATGTAGACCAGGCTGGCTTCAATCTCACAAGACCCATGTTTGAATGAGAATGTCCACCATAGGCTCCAAGTATTTGGGCATTTTGTCCCCAGTAGATGTCACTGTTTTGGGAGGTCTTAGAAAGTGTGGTCATGATGGAGGAAACTCGTCACTCAGGGTGGGCTTAGAGAGTACAAAAAGTGCTTGCTCAGCTTCCTGTGCCTGCTTGAAGATGTGAACCCCAGCTTTCTGCTCCTGCACCTCCTGCCACCATGCCTCCCCACCATGATGGACTCTAAATCCCCTGGAACCATAAGCTCAAATAAACTCTTCCTTTTTTAAAGTTCCTTTGGTTGTGGTGGTTCTATCACAGCAATAGAAAAGTGACTAATACAACTCACTTGCCTGTCTCCTTAGTGCTCAGATTAAAGCTTTGTGCCACCATGTCCTATAAAAATACTAGGGACTGGAGAAGATAGCCTAGCGGTTAAGAGCATCGACTGCTCTTGCAGAGGACCCGGGTTCAATCCCCAGCACCCACATGGAGGCTAAGAACCGTCTGTAACTCCAATTCCAGGAGAACTCCAGTTCCAGGGGAATCCGAGACCCTCTTCTGACCTCGGTGGCATTGCACAACACAGGTGCACAAACCTACATGCAGACAGTACATTCATACACATACAAAAATAATAATAAATAAATAAATTTATAAAAAAATATTTAAGGTGACTTGAGGCATTTCTTCACCTTATACAATGGAAGTAGACTCTAAAATGTAAAAATTATCAAAATTAAACATTTGGTGAAATGTTTGGGATTTCATTTTTATAGTCTGTAGGAATTTGTGAAATGGATATTTAATATAAAAACCCCACAAAAATGTTATTATGAAGAACATTACGTTGTACACTGAATATATAACAGACAAACAAGTAAGCAAATGGTTTATATAAGAGTCTTGCAAATGTAATTGAATGGGATAGCATTGTGCACATTTTCCACTTTCAAAAATGATATTTTTATCCTTTGAGCATTTTATACATGTATACAATATATTTTTATCTAGTTTGCCTTTAATTCTAGGAAAAAATACTGGTATAGGGGTTAAAATATTCTGTATCAGAATAAAAACATTTTGTTTTGGAGTACACAAACTCTATTAATGGAAATTTGGTGAAATTGAATCAAGACTTGGGTTGTAGTTAGATTTTAGAATGTTATCCCTCTCCTTTTTAAAAATCAAAGCTGGAGGATGCCTGGTGTGGTGGCCCATGCCTTAATTTTTTTAATTTATTATTTTTTATGTGTATGAAGTATGAAGTATACTGTCTGCATATAGGCAGGTGCACCTGTGTCATGTAATGCTGTGGAGGTCAGAAGAAGGTGTCTGATTTGGAGTTAAAGATAGTTCTTAGCCGCCATGTGGGTTCTGGGAATTGAACCCAGGTCCATCTCTCCAGCACTAGGGAATGCCTTTATTCCAGCAATCATGAGGCAGAGCAGGTAGACCTCTGTGAGTTCAAAGCCAGCCTGGTCTACAAAGTGAGCTCCAGCCCAGATAGAACTAAAGGGAGACCCCATCTCATAAAGAGCAAAAAATAAAATGAAAGCCAATATAAGTAGAATCAACCACCTTACAAACCCCTATGCAGCTTTGCCAGGTTCACTGAAAGTTAACTCTGCTCTGTTTTTCTCTCCAGGTCCTTCTTCACCCAACCTTTTGAAAGCACATTGTTGGTACCTAGACATTTGAGCCTTAAATATCCAAGGTAATTCTGATGCAATTACAACTGCATTATCAAACTCAAGAAATCTAACATTGATATAATAATCATCTCTAATATGCAATACATATTTACACTTACCCAATGGAGCCCACATGCTCTCTTTAGGTGTTTTTCATTTTCTGAGTAATAATTTCACAGTAAACTGGTCTGCCATACTTCTGTAAACATCTTTAACTTACAACTGCCCTTTACATTTTTAATTTTTCATAATTATGGTATGCTCATGAATAAAGGTGCTCTTGAAAATAACACACACTTTGACTTATACAATTGCTTCCTTGGGGGGGGGGGATCTCCCAAGACCACAGGGATGCTAAAATCTCCACCAGAAAACTTCTAGAAACTATTAAGAGCTTCAGTAAAGTGGCAGGATACAAAATTAACCTAAAAAAATCAGTAGCCTTTCTTTACACCAACAACAAGCAACTGAAGAAGGAATTCAAGGAAAACTTCCACACTCACAATAGCTTCAAAAACAATAAAATACCTAGCAATAAACCTAACCAAAGACACCAAAGATCTCTACAACAAAAATTTTAAACTGCTGAAGAAAGAAATTGAAAAAGACACCAAAAGATGGAAAAATCTCCCATGCTCATGGATTGGGAAAATTAATATAGTAAAAATGTCTATTTTACCCAAACTCTTGTATAGATTTAAAGCAATCCCAATTAAAATCCCCAAGAGTTTCTTCACAAGCTTGGAAAAAAAGTCCTTAATTTCATTTGGAAAAACAAAAGACCCCAAATAGCCAAAACAACCCTGAGTGAAAAGAACAATACAGGGGGGGGAGCTCTATACCAGACTTCAAACTAGAAACTATTAAGAGCTTCAGTAAAGTGGCAGGATACAAAATTAACCTAAAAAAATCAGTAACCTTTCTTTACACCAACAACAAGCAACTGAAGAAGGAATTCAAGGAGACCTTCCCACTCACAATAGCTTCAAAAACAATAAAATACCTAGGAATAAACCTAAACAAAGACACCAAAGATCTCTACAGCAAAAATTTTAAACCACTGAAGAAAGAAATTGAAGAAGACACCAGAAGATGGAAAATCCTACCATGCCCATGGATTGGGAAAATATAGCAAAAATGTCTATTCTACCCAAACTCTTGTATAGATTTAAAGCAATCCCAATTAAAATCCCCAAGAGTTTCTTTACAGGCTTGGAAAAAAAGTCCTTAATTTCATTTGGAAAAACAAAAGACCCCAAATAACCAAAACAACCCTGAGTAAAAAGAACAATACAGAGGGGACTCTCTATACCAGACTTCAAACTATACTACAGGAGTATAGTCATAAAAACAGCCTGGTACTGGCACAAAACATACTTGTTGACCAATGGAACAAACGTGAAGATCCAAACTTGAGCACATACAATTTCAGTCACATCATATTTGACAAGGGGGCCAAGAAGACACAATGGAGGAAAGACAGCATCTTCAGCAAATGATGCTGGCAAAACTGGGTCATCACTTGTAGAAAATGAAATTTAACTCCTACCTCTCACCGGGTACAAAAGTCAACTCCAGATGGATTAAAGACCTCAAGGTGAAACTCGAAACTCTGAAGGCGATAGAAGAAAAAGTTGGCAGCAGCCTACAAGACATAAGCTTAGGAAAAGACTTCCTAAATCAGACAGCACCTGCACAAGAATTAAGGTCGACAAATTACAAATGGGACCTCATTAAATTCAAAAGCTTCTGTACATCAAAAGAAACAAGGAAGTGAAGAGAAATCCCACAGACTGGGAGGAAATCTTCACCTCAGAAACATCTGACAAAGCATTGATTTCCAGAATATATAAACTACTCAAAAAACAACGAAGAAAGAAAACAAATGACCCACTCAACGGATGGAGCAAAGAGCTGAACAGAGACTTCACTAGTGAGGAATTAGAGATGGCCGAGAAACATCAAGAAGTGTTCAACATCATTAATCATTAAGGAAATGCAAATCAAAACTACTTTAAAATGTCATTTTACTCCAATAAGACTGGCTCTAATCAAGAAAACAAATGATACCAAGTGCTGGAGAGGTTGTGGGGAAAGAGGAACACTCATCCACTGCTGGTGGGAATGTAAACTGGTAAAGCCACTACGGAAAGCAGTGTAGAGAACCCTTGGAAGACTTGGAATGAACTTGCCACCTGACCCAGCCATACCACTCTTGGGCATGTACCCACAAGACTCATATTACCACAGAGATACATGCACAGCCATGATTATTGCAGCTCTCTTCACAATAGCAAGGAGTTGAACCAACCCAAGTGCCCCTCAACTGACGAGTGGATAGAGAAAATCTGGTACATCTACACAATGGAGTTCTATGCAGCTGCAAAGAAAGATGGCATCATGAGCTTTGCAGGTAAATGGATGGAACTGGAAGTAACACAGTCCCAGGAAAACAAACAAACGATGAATGGTATACCTCATCTGTGGATGCTAGCGCCAATGACCTAGTTGTAAATATTTCTTGTTGGGAGTGATGCATATTGGAAAGAACACCACCACCACTAACAACAGAAAAGACTGCATCAAAGAACTACTGAAAGGGTGAATCTGGTGGGGCGGGAGGTTTGGATGGGGACACGGGTCTGGATTCGATTTGTAACATAATCTTGTATAAAAATATTTATGTAAAACAATAAATTAAAAAATAAACAATTGCTTCCTTGGAATTAGGTTCTTTATTATTTTCTCAAAAATAAGGCATAAATGCTATTTTGTATTTTTCTTTGTATTAATTCAGAAGAATAGCATCTGTTTTTTTTCTTTGTTTCTGTTTATTATTGATATTAAGTTTGATAATTTGGTTAAGATAGCAATTATGAAAAAACCTTTTACAATGTAAAAGTGCTATTTCCTTCCTTCATAGTTAATGATTATTCTCTAGGTTGATATTTTAAAATCATATGAAATTCTGATCCTAAATAAATCCTTGGCCAATAGAATAGTTTCTGCAGTTATTGATAACTAAATCAATTAGTACATCAAGTTCTGAAAATTTAGTTTCAGCTATTTAAATTAGGCCATTCCACACCCATCAGCTGGCACCATCGGCTTCCACTCTCTCTTCCTTTTAGTATAGTTATAGAATGGTGGATTATTTGTATTGTCTTAAAATTCATTTATCATTATTGTTTTTTGAGATTTGCCTTAGTCTAAATTAATGGGATATCTTTCAACTGGGATCCTGTATCTTTTTGACATATCTGCACTAATATCTAATTCTTCAGGACTGGAAAATTATTCAGATTCTCATTTTAAAATAAAAGGATTTATTTCCATTACTCCAAACATTGACGGCCGACAACACTCAGCTTTTACTCATTCTGGAAGTTATCATTGAGTGGGAATCACTTGCTGCCTTGATCAAAGTTGTACTATTTCTGGTGTGAGGTAGAAATGACTGGATGAGAAGGGCATGGAAAAGATGTGTCTTTCTCCAAAAGAGCACATACCTGCTTAGAGTTTCTTTGTTTGGCTGAGAGCTTGTGGTCCACAACAACTCCAATTCTTCTACTTAAATTTGATTTTTTGTTCCCTCCTTCCATAATTTGTCTTTGTCTTTCCTTTTCTCTTTCTTCCCTCCTTCCTTTCCTTCCTTCCTTTTTAATTTTTCTTTCTGTCCTTTTCCTTTATCATTTATTTAGAATCGACACACAATAATTGCACAGATTTATAAGGTCCAGCATAGTGCTCCAGTACCTGTATACTATTATTCTTGTATATCTGGGAGGAAATGGTTCTCACACGCCACTCCATACCCAAATCCATGATACTCAAGTTCTTCATATAAAATTGCATAGTATTTGTGTATAACCTATATATTCCCCTACTTTAAACAATATCTATATTCTTTTAGAAAATATTTATATTTATTTTTACATGTATGAGTGTTATGCCTGCATGTGCACATGTGCCATGCAGTGCCTACAGAGCCCAGAAAAAGACATTGAATTCCCTGGAACCAGAGTTAGGGATGGTTGTTAGCTGCCATGTGGGTGCAGGGATTCAAACTTGAGTCTTCTGCAAGAACAGCCAGTGCTCTTAAACCACTGAGGTATCTCTTCAGCCCCAATATCTATATTCTAAAAACACCCGTAATTATTACATAAGTAGTTGTTCTATTCTATTTATTAAGAGACATATATTAACTGTACATCATTTTCCCTGAATATTTAAAAAATATATTTATTGACTTTACTTATAAGTAGTTGTTCTATTCTATTTATTAAGAGACATATATTAACTATACATCATTTTCCCTGAATATTTAAAAAATATATTTATTGACTTGTTTATTTAATTATTCTTGATGTTTTGAGACAGGGTCTCACTACGCAACACTGGCAGGCCTAGAGCCTTCTGCAAGAGCAGTCGGCACTCTTAACCACTGAGCCATCTCTCCAGCCCAGAGTCCATACCTTGTACAACTATGTCTAGCAGTTGTTCTGTGAAAACAGATACTAACATGAGATTCTGGAGCTGGGTCACTCACAGTGGTCAAGGAATTGGAATACAAGATCCACTGGTACTGGGTGGAAAGTGTAAAGCTTTCTTCATAGGTGTTTTGCACATGTGTTATCATACTGATAAAAGAAAATGTAATTGCAAGTTTAATCTATTAAACATTTAGGATACATGAAGGAAACTAATTATTAAAGCAATGGTATTGGATACTTCTTGCTAGGGGCAATTGGTGCTTTGGGAAGAGAAAATGAAAGACTGAGGAGATTAACTGTCAATAAAAACGCTAAATGTGAATGCTAAGGGGACTCCTTGTAAACACAAAGAGATTCTCATTTCCTGCAGTCAGAAGGCAGGGGAGGCTGATGACTAGGCTCTAGAATTAAGGACATTAGAACTAGGTGAAAGTCAAACTACTTAACTAATTAGGTCTACCATGGAAAAACTAGGGGACTTTCTTCCAATGCACAGGACCCAAATAGACTGAGCAAAGATATTTGTTTGAAGCACACGAAAATCACAAAAATCCTTGAATTCTCTGAACTGCAAAAGAGCCCAATAATATTTTTCTAAAAAGCACTTTAGCCAGGCTTGAATTTGATGTAGTTACTCTATCTGTATGATAGCACATACTTCTTAGAGTCTGCGTCTACCTCTCCTGGACAGTGGGCCAATATATAGGTTAATTATTGCACTAGTTTAGGAATGAGTTATAAGACCTTGGTGACGCCGGCCAGCAGGACTACATACAAATCATAAAAATGGTGACTGAAACTGGGTTTGAGGGAAGTGGATCAATACAAGTGGTAAATAAGATAAAGGTCAGATAAGGGAAAGTACAGAGACACTCTTTCAGGAGTGGTCATGTGCTCAGGAAAATCAAGCTAGGGAGCGAAGATGCAATGAGAATGTCTTCTGGAAGCTTGGAAAAGTCAGTGATTCACAGATGTCTAGTAAAATGTTTTTCTAATGGATATGTCCATGTTTAGTTCAGGAAATAATGAAACTTTATTGAGTCCATGTATGGGGTACCATTGTATAAAGATGTGCTTTTGTGATATCTATTGGAAGATTATTAATCATAACCACAGTGAGATTGTGAGCTATGTAAGCAGTTCTTAGGAATGCTCTAAGATACTCAGGTAGAGGGGCATGATTTCAGCAAGACTTTTCTTATAATCACATAAGATAGGGGGGTGGATTCAGACACAGCAGTTGGATAAAATATGATCATTTCCAGAGAATCCCACTGTGACGGATATGGTCAGAAAATCGAAAGGATGGTCAGGCTGAAGACATGTACAGAACAGATGAAAATACTGGCTCTTGGTCAAAAAGAAATTGGAAGGAGAAAAGTCTTACTTTTTAATAAGCTCTCCATACCTAGAAAAGAAAACACTCTCTTAAAATAAACAGCAGGGCTTGAAAACTCTAAACTACAGTACAGTTAATGACAGTTCCAATTATAAAATCATATAATGCTGAAACAGTATTTTTAAGTTGAACACTTAAGGGACATATGTTATTTTCTTATAATATTCAAACCATAAAGGTTTTGTTAGTTCAATGTAATTTCTAGTTAGCTATAAATAATTTGTAGGAGAATTTACATTCAATTTAAATAAGTCATAAAGGTTCTTTGGTGATTCAAGCTCTTTTGTTTCTCTTTTATCATGTTACATAGTATCCTTGAATTTTATTTATAAAATATAGCCAGATTAATGTGCCACCAATTAACTTCTGAAAAAAACAATGCTATAGTCAATGCTGAAAGACAAGAGAAGATACAATAAAGCTAAAAGAATTTGTCTGGTAAATTAGAACATTCTTCTAGAGAAAAAGATACTTCATCTAACTGCAGTTGGTGTACAGAGAACTTAAAGTTTGTGTTCTCCCCAGATTCCCATGCTCTCAAGGTCATAAGAGGAGGTGGTCCTTAGGATGGGATCAGGTGATAGACACAGAGAATTCTGAATGGAATAGGTGTCTTTATAAAAGGATCCTAGAGAACATTAAGAATCCAGCAGTGAGCCTTTAAGAGGGCCTTCATCAGAGTCCAACTATGCACGATGCTGGTGCTGTTCTTAGACTGTGGCCCTGAAAATGAGAAATACATTTCTGTTCTTCATCGGCCACACAACCTGTTTGACTAACACAGCGGGCCACATCACAATTAAGGTTAAAGCTAACTTTGACATGAAAAATTGTCCTTGATATGAACTTAATAACATTCAAAAGTTATTTTTCATGGGAGAAAAAAGTAACTTATTATTGACTCAAACATATGGAAAAATACCAGGCCAAAAAGTTTAGCTGAGACCTCTATGATTTTCATGGGAAAGTGACTTGCTTGGGGTAAAAAAGAGAAGGTGTTGTAAAACACAAAAGAATTTATTGGCATTGCTTTTTTTTATTCCAGGAATTAGTGTGGAAGGCTTGCTTTGATGATTAAATTCAGACAAATGGCCCTTACTTATTGCAAAGGGAAATAAATACTCTATGGAAAAAAAATCGCAAAGGAAATTGGGAATAGTTTACTTTCATGAAAGATATGTGTGAGGCTTACAAGCACATTTTTTTGGAAATAATATATATTGACAGTACTTTAAGATTCTCATCTTTCCCTGGAAGGCATATGAGCTTAACTGAAATGTCTGTCTCATCACCTGGCTGGATTAAAGCAGGCACAATAGTATAAGGTTGTAGGCTTCTAGCCAGAATTTTTCAAGATTAAGCTTGACGGCTGTTTTATGTCCAGCCAAAATTTATTATCTCTAGAAACAATATGTATGTCTTCTCCAATTATGGAAATCCTACATGATCCTGGATGTGGTATTTTGTAGAAAAAACTAGATTCTTTAGTTAATCATTACCATGATATGGCAAACTGATGGAAAGAAAGGTCTTATGTTCTGATTGAAAAGAGAACAGTTAGAGAACTAACAGCCTGTGTAAAAGCACAGAACTTAAAAAGGCAAATATTGCAAGTTCAAGGCAAGAACATGAAACCACAGTTTCATGTATGTGACTGTCCCCATCAATGGTTTCTCTTAAATAACAGCCCTGTGTAGAAACAAGACACTTTGTAGCACACACTGTCCTGGTTTGCTTTCTATTGTTATGATAAAACAATGACCAAAACCAATGTGGGGAGAAAAGGGGTGATTTCCCCTTACAGTTTGCAGTCCATTATGGAGGGAGGCCAAGGCTAGAATTGAAGGCAAGAGCATCTACCTGGAGGAACACTGCTTACTGGCCTGCTACCTAGGCCTGTATTCAGCTTGGTTTCTTACAGAATCCAGGAACATCTGCCCAGGTTTGGCATCACCCAAGGTGGGCTGGGCCCTTCCACATCACTCAACACTCAATGAATTGCCACATAGACTGCCCATAGGCCCATCCACTAGAGAGAATTCCCCAGTTGAGGTTCCTTCTTACAGGTGTGACAAGGTGACAGCTGAAACTATCCAGCACAAAACAGGTCACCCTGCATTATACATGTACAGGCATATACACACAGACACACATCCCTCTCTCCTCCAAGAGAGCATGGGAAGACCCCAGAGAAACAGGCACGTAGGCTGGCTGGAAAACCCTGGAATGGGTGTTTTATACTCTGAATTGGGATAATTGTGTTTTCTCAGGAATTTACATCATGAGACTAAGAGAAAATTTGGTTATAATATTCTACAGCTCAATGAATTAAAAGAGTCAGATTCATGGAAAACAAAACAAGTCTGCTTAGTAAACAGGGCAAAGGCTTAGTGCTTGAAACGAGTGTAGAAGTGGAGGGCATGGAGAATACAAAAGATAAGAAGGGAAACAAAAAGTTGACTTCATTCTAGGAGAGAATTTTGCAGGGCACTGAGTAAAGATGAGGCCTTGCTGAGTTCATAGGAGCAGGTGGTTGGAGAGTATGAAGTCTATCTAATAATTAACAGTTTAAGATCCTGGGCTGGAGAGATGGCTCAGTGGTTAAGAGTGCCAACTGCTCTTGCAGAGGACTCAGGTGGTACACGCCTTTGATCCTAGCACTCAGGAGGCAAAGGCAAGTGTATCTCTGTGAGTTCCAGGCCAGCCTGGTCTACAGAATGAGTTCCAGGCCAGCTGGGGCTACAGGGAGACCCTGTCTCACATAAAAGAGATCCCTTCACCTAAAAAGCCAGAATGTCCTTGCCAGAGCAGTGTGCACAGAGCCTAGTGGACAGTGTGCTTCCAGAGACCTGAGGGGAGGGGTGTGGTCAGGAGAAATGCCTGGTGAGTGTTGTAGGTGCTTGGGCCTAGTTGCCATCTCCTTTCAATTCTTTAGCCTCTTCTGTACCTACTTCTCCATGTTCTCCTTTAGTCTCCTAGCCTACCATACTTACCATACTAACCATGATTGCATCTTAAGTTGTATACATTGTGGCCAGAGTTCTTTTTTTTTTAATTTTTTTTTTTTATTAATTTTATTTATTTCCGTATGTGTATGAATGTACTGTCTGCATGCAAGTCTGTGCACCCGTGTCGTGCAATGCCGCAGAGGTCAGAAGAGGGTCTCGGATTCCCCTGGAACTGGAGTTCTCCTGGAATTGGAGTTTCAGACGGTTCTCGGCCGCCATGTGGGTGCTGGGGATCGAACCTGGGTCCTCTGTAAGAGCGGTCAGCGCTCTTAACCGCTAGGCCATCTCTCCAGCCCTAGATTGGGTTTTTTTTTTTGTTTTTTTTTTTTGGTGTTTTTGAGACAGGTTCTCCCTGTAGCCCAGCTGGCCTAGAACTTGCTCTATAGACCAGGCTGGCCTTGAATTCACAGAGATCCACCTGCCTCTGCCTCCTGAGTGCTAGGATTAAAGTTGTGTGCCACCACACCTGGCTCTAAATTGTCTTTCTGCTCTCACAAGTGAATTTATGAAATTATAGTGTGGGTACATGCATTATATATTGTTTACAAATATATATTACTCCCAAATGTGAGAAGTAGTGATTATTTATATATATTGAAGTTGCATTATTTTTCAGGAATCACTAACTTGTGGAGGTTAAGAAAAAACAAGTATATTTTTTCCATTTTCCAAAATTGTTTTTAATGGCTTAGATTTCTTCATACATGTGCTTATTAACATTTCTACTTCATACATTATTATATTGGAGAATATAAAATAATACCCAGGAAACCCAGCCATAAAGATAAGAGTAATAATAAAATAAAGGGAAGCAAGGAAAGATAGAATCAATTCTTAGGAAGTTTACTTTCTTACACCTAAGTAAGTTTCAGGATTGTGGAATACTTTAAGGCTCAGAAAGTCCATTATTAATTAAAAGAAAACAGGCAGAAAAAGAAAGTAATTGATATTTTAATGATATTAAACTGGAAATATATAAAAGAATTGCTAATTTTCATGCATGCACAATTATTTCTCAGTTCTTTTCAGGAGAAATCATCAAACTTAATTCATATATTTTCTAAGAAGTCAGGTTACACATTCCTGTTTACCTTGCCCATCAATGAAGCAGCTTTTCATGGTCAAGAGGCAGACAGATTGTTGTATATATGTAAGCTTTCTTTCCTTAATCTTTTCACCAATAGTATAACTAAGGAACAAGAATGTTGTTAGTTGGCATCTGACCAATCAGAGAACTCCGAACATGTCACTTTAACTCTTTTCCACAATCCACTTTCTCTTATGGCCGTGAACACCTTTGGTCTGTTTCCAAGGGGCTTTGTCCTTTGCAGCACAGAGGTGTCTTTGGTTTCAGAGGTGGTGATAGAGATACATCATTTGAGAATGGCATTGTCAGATAGTGGCCACTGGGTCACTGCACAATCTTGCAATTGTCAACAGATTGGGAAGTTGAACAAGCCCTACTCAACATCATTTGTACTTGTTTCTTCTTCATACACTCTGATTTTTCTCTTACTAGTTTTAGACTGACACTTAACACTAAATATTATTTTATGTCTATGTACTTATCTAGGAGTCACATCCTTTATCTGTCAAAACTCATCTCTAAATTATTTATTATAAGGAGTTAGTAATGATTAGCTGAATGGATATTGTTGGTAATTTTAATGCAATAGTATTCACAAATGAAGTTTGAATTGGATTAAATTCACTTATGTAGTATCTATTCCTGTGCACTTCATTCATGGTTCTATTTTAGGTACCTGTTCCTATCAACAGTTTCATCAAGTCCTTGAAGTCTGGAACTGTGTCATGGATTTATTGCACTCCCTGTGTTTCTATAACATCTTTGCCACAGTAAACGAACATTGCTGGCTGACATCCCTGGACCAAAACACAACGATCTTTACACAGAAATGACTTTTAATAGGATAAAGATGCTGTACAGACCCGGGGAGCTTCCTGGGGATTCCCCTCTTGTGGTCCTATCTTACCTGACTGAACCTTCCTGCAGCTATTGCTGACATTCTAAAATTTCTCATCTGCTTTTTCCCTTCCGTTTGCTTCAATAGCAGAGCTCACACATTGCCAATGACTTCCATAATATGACAGTTTGTGAATGTTAATATTACTCAAATTAAAATGCCTGTCTGTTTCCTTGTGCTTAATCCTCACTGATCCCCTGCTGCGTTTGATGACTGGGCTGTGAAAAGTCCCCCAAATTGTGCAGCTGTTTAATGACTCTCACTTATTCATTGCAGCATTTATAAATGACAGATCACAGAAAATCAGAAACGCAAATGTCAAATCAGACATTTAAAATTTCATGAAAATCTGAAAGGCCAGAACCTTCCCAACTTTTTTCTCTTAATTGCATCTGTAAAGAGACAGTACAATTTGCCTTGGCCACCATCACAAATGCAAATGAGTATGAACTTGAAAACCCTCAGGCAGACTTTTCCCTAAAAGGACTAATGGAATACTAAGATAGACTGTGAATGAACCTAATTTCACATGAGCATCTATTACTATGCACAAGGCACCGTGTGAGGCATTTTTATATAATTATCTAGTAAAGCAATATCCCTATACCTGAAATTTATTTTGTCTGCTCTTTATAACTAGGGTCTCTCTTTTACTGAGGTAATAACCAAGGAAATGTGTTGAGAAAAATACTTCTCTGGAATCTTGGAGGATTTTACTTTTCTATCTTTGGCCTTCCAATGCAATTGTCAGGGCAATGCTGCACTTTAAGCCTCCAGACAAAGTTAGTGACTGAAAATTGCTTAAGAAGAAAGATAAGAGATATTATAACCTTTGGAAGCTTCATGAGCTATAAGTAATATATTTTACATGTGTGACTTTTTACTGTAAATGTAAGCAGTACATATGCCAAGAACATAAAATAAAAATAAAAATAAAAAGATAAAATAAAAATAAAAAGCTGAAGAGAATTTGGTCCACCAGCAGACAATGTGTAGTTCTCTGGTCCTATAAAATATCTACTCTGAAATTGGGAGGTATAAAATAAAAATCATTTAACTTAGCTGCTCTCTGCTTTACTTTGTCCCTGCCATAGAGTCAGGGTTGAGTGTCTGGAGTTATCTTTTCACTGGAATCCTGTCTGGACACCCTTTATCTCCCTGGTCATTGCAATGTTGATACAAGATTTCAGGTGATATATAGAGTGTAGTACAGAAAAACAGGCAGAGTTTATTTCAAAGTAGAGTATTATCTCAAGGATTAAGACATTTGCACTATTACAATTTTCCAGAATAAGCATTTTTTCATGAGTGATTTTTGTCCTGTCCAGGTGATTGACAGGCATGTTAGGATTGAGTTTTACAAAAGAGAGTAGTTTTTTTTTTTCTACTATATAGCAATCTGGAGCCAGGTTTAGGTAGCTATTCTTTAATTGTACCCAAGACAGCTCAAGATATCAATCTCCTTCTAAGGCCAAATATATGACTCAGATCCTACTATTCTGATCAGTAATTAAAGTCCCACTGTTCCAGTCCCTTATTTTATAAGCTGTTGACTATGAAAGAGGGGTCTAGCTCCCAATGTTCTCCAAATGTCTTAAATGATTGCTAAATAAGTTGAGCTATGCTGTATATGGCAGGTTTGTTTGCAGAACTCAGATCTGTGGGATGGATGAGTGGCTCTGCTCCATGAGTTCTTTCTCTTTCCAGCAGTGGATTTGTCAGGGTATGATCTTCTCAACTCAAGGAACCAAGTATCCATCAAATTAAAGTATAATTTAAATCTTGTGCCATCTCTGCTAGTAACCTAAATGTCAAAGTTAACTATAGGGCTAATCCTAAAATTAATGGAACAATGAAATGAGTATGTTCACAGCAGGAAAGAGAAGGGAAATATTACTTGAACATTTATTTTTGGTGTTTCTTTTTCTAAGCTTTACTCCTTCATAAAGCGAGGGAAGATGTCAGTTCCATGCTGGAATGGGCTGAGGAGAGTATGCACAGGCACGAGATTGCTACAGCACATCTCAGGGACACACTGTCAGAGGGTGCAGATCTGATTTACTCTATCCAACAGGCAGCTTATATAGGTTTGGGAAGACAGCTCACACATTGCATGACATCACCTCCCAGTGGCCAATGCCAGACTTCTAAATCATCATGCCTTACCCAAGCTTCAGGAGCTCACCCAGAAAGGGACATGCAGGTGAACAAGTCAGCTCACTGAGCTGAGCTTGTGCCTGCTTGAACATGCACAATGTCCCACAATAAAGGTGGTGTGGATTCTGCAATCTAAAGTGTTTCCTTAGACATACTAATTTAGTTAAATAGTCTCTTCTGGACCTTGTCCTTTTCTAATGAAGTTCCTTTTGTCTGAGAATCCTTCTGTAATGGACATTATATTGGTAAATTTTCACTTGCTGCTTATGCTTGCTGAAAGCAGACTCTGGGGGCAAGGAGGGTCTTCTGTCCCATACTTCAGCATGTTTATTTCAAATATTTTAAAAAAATACACTTTTTCCAAGCAAGCTACCCCCCCCCCCAATCCCACCCTGACTCAGTGGCAGGGACAAAGTAAAGCAGAGAGCAGCTAAGGCTAAAGTATTAAAATGTTGTGCCCTTGAAAATAGCTAGAAGGTAAGCAATTTCCACTAGAGTCTATTGTTGGTGGTGGGAAAAAGAGGACAGAAGCTCATATCTATGGAGAGGAATTTCAGCTGGGAACTCAGCTTCACCAGTCCTTTCTGCTGGTTGCTGTGAGTACTGACTTGATGATGTTGCTGTTGTTTCTTTTCTCAGTCTTGGTACTACAGATCTTCTGCACTGGATGCAATGAACATCTGATTCATTGATGATCTTTCTGCTACTTCCCCCTGCAGGTTGCCATGTATTCTTTTACATTTGCTTGCTATAGTCTTAGAGTACTCATTCAAAACTGAAAGCATGGCCACCGTAGATCATTCCTTGGGCCATGTAGACTACTTTCTATTGCTCCAACTAAACCTTAGTTAGGTTGAGAATTTTCTCCACATTCTTCCATTATTGTGGAAGAATGGACTAGGTGACTCCTTTGTATTTTTAATTTAGTTCTTAGCATAATAGCTTCCTATTCTATAATTACATATTTGTTTTTCAGATCTGACAATAAGCTAATCTAGGATAAGTTTCGGGTTGTAATTTCATATAGTAAGCATTTTTTTCTCAAACAAATCATAAGGAATATATCCTATATATTTTTCCCAATCTAGTTGTTACCTATACTCATTTTCTAGGTAGTTTAAAGTGACTTATATACAATATTGTAATTAAAATATAAAATTAATGTCATCTGCCTTCATAGTAATTTAAGTGTATCCATATGAACATACAAAAATACTTTCTTTTTTGTGTATATGAGTGTTTTACCTGCATGTAAGTGTCCCATATGTGTATAATGCACACAGAGCTCAGAATGGGGTGTTGGATCCCATGGAAATGGAGTTAGAGACAGTTGTTAGCCACGAGGTGGATGAGAAACTCACCTAAGTCCTCTGGAAGAACAGCAAGTGTTCTTAACCTCTGACCCATCTCTCAGGCCACCCATATGCATATTTTCTGAGATAGGACATTTCTTTCTCTGTCTTCAGTGCCTATGTATTTTACATGTCTTTTGCATTATCCTTCATTAAATTAGCCCTTGATTCATTGTGTCGAGCTGTCTATGGGCTCAGGCTTTGAGTCTTATATTTATGAGCAATGCCAGAGCAGTCATGAAACTGTGAGGGCACTAAACATTTAATCTATATTGAAAGGAAGCCATTTGACAAGCTTCTATCTTGTCTACAATGTCTACACTGTCCAATGTTGCTATAGTAATTTTTTAATTGTAATCCCTTAAGTCATATCTTAATTAATATCACTCTCAAAATGACTAAGGCTTACTTGGAGAAAACTATGGTAATGATTTGTCTATCTGAGAAGAATGTAAGTTACTGCCCATGCACACCAAGGTTCTCTTTGGCCTGCTGCATTATCACTTCATCTTCTTTGATCTGGAATCTGGATACTTTTCCTGTATCTCGGACATTTCTTATCTATGAGTAGCTCATCCCATTTTCTCCTTAAATATGGGTCTTTTTTTCCTCTATTTTTTTAAAAAAATATTTATTTTTGTATGTGTATGAGTGTACTGTCTACATGTAGGTTTGTGCACCCGTGTCATGCAATGCTGCAGAGGTTAGAAGAGGGTCTCAGATTCCCCTGGAACTGGAGTTCTCCTGGAGTTGGAGTTACAGAAGGTTCTTAGCCACCATGTGAGTGCTGGGGATCGAACCCAGGTCCTCTGAAAGAGCAGTCGGTGCTCTTAACCACTAGGATATCTCTCCAACCCCTAAACATGGGTCTTAATTGACATTTACACCAATGAATTACAATTTTTTGGTCATATCATTGTACTCATTAGAAAGTGGGGACCTCGGTGTCATCATTTTAGGACTTAAAGTAGTTACCATACCGTAGTTTTCTCATCATTCCAGACATTCATTCCATCCTTATCCCAAGTAGGATATAGTGTGAGTGAAAGGAAGCCACGATCATTCCTTCCCTAGCTTTGGGTGCACACCACACAAGAGCAAAGACGGGAAAACATCCTTAGTGTTTGACAGCAGAGGGGCTAATGCCAAATCCGAGGCTAGGACATTCCTAGTTACATGGATAGGCAGAGAGGGTAGGACAGGGTCTGTTGGACCATTAAACAAGACATTGGTGAGCATTTGGTGGTTGTGAACTTTGTGTAGATCAGACATTTGTGCACTTTTCTACAAGAAGCTCAGCTAGAATGTACAAACGAAGGGCTAGAGAGATGGCTTGGTGGTTCAGAGCATTGGATGTTCTTGAGGAGTACCCACATGTCTGCTAACCATTGTCCATATCTCCAGTTCCAGGGAATCAGACACCCTCTTCTGATCTCCGTGACCATTGCATGCACAGGTCCACTTACATAAATGCAAGCAAAACATTCATACACATAAAAAAGAGTGTACAGAGGGCCATTGAGCATAGTAAATCCTGAATTGACTGAGTTGGATATGGTAGGTATGACTTTTTCCCCCTTTAATGATAGAATTAGTATTTTATGCAAGGATTGAAAGCCAGGGCAGTGAAGTATCCACATGTATATTTAAATCTTCTTTCAGATTTCCACTTCATAGCATTTTAACTAGTTTTAAAGATTTATTCCAATGAGGAAAAAATAGTCAGACAAAGCTCGTATCCTTCTTTGCATGTACTTTATACTCTTGCCATAAACACGGTTTTCTCTAACGCACCTTGACAAGCACATCTCCAGAACGGCAAGATGAATTAACGAAAATTCCAGAGAGCAAGAAAAGCTTTCATACCGAGAATGAAAGTACACATCTACAGATTTGACTCAAGTCCGTGTCCTGCCTTAGAATGAATTATAAACCAACTTTATTTCTCTGTTTCCAATTCTTTTTCACTTCTAACTATTTGTATTACAAATGATATTTAATTCATTTTATTCAATTTTATGTGAGGATTAGAGATGCTATTTGACATGTTAAATTTTATGAAAGGAAATTAAATGCGGGCTGGAGAGAGGGCCTAGTGGTTAAGAGCGCTGACCGCTCTTACAGAGGACCCAGGTTCCATCCCCAGGACCCACATGGCAGCCGAGAACCGTCTGAAACTCCAATTTCAGGAGAACTCCAGTTCCAGGGGAATCCGACACCCTCTTCTGACCTCCTCGGCAGTGCACGACACGGGTGCACAAACTTGCATGCAGACAGTACATTTATACACATAAATAAATAAATAAATAAATAAATAAATAAAGGGAATTAAATGCATTATTTGGTCAAACTTTTCCTTTTATCTAAAATGCTATGCCAATCTAAAACACTGCAAAAACTTCTACTCAATCTTTAAAACCAATGCAAATGTTCTTCCCTCCTTCTAACTCAGCTCTTAATCTTTGCTCCTTTTGTTCAAGCTGCTAGTGCAGATTTCTTTCTAGTTCATTCAACTAAATCTTATGATTGTTTATCTCCCATATAGAATAGACTTTCCCTTAGGAAATCATGTCAGGGCTTTGTGTAGCCAGTATTTATTCCATATGTGTTAAATAAATGAACAAATGAATGAAGTCTGCTGCCTCAAAGGAAATGATGAAATCCAACGACATCCCCATGTAACTAGTTAGCAGGCTCATCTGATCACAAGCTATCATTGTTAGAGGATGGGAAAAATAAAAGCAGAAAACTTGCGCTAGAGAGATGGTTCATTGGTTAAGAGCATTGGTTGCACTTGTAGGTTCAATTCCTAGCATCCATGTGGCAGCTAACAACTGTCTGTAACTCCAGGTTCCAGGGAATGTGAAGCTCTCTTCTGACCCCCATGGGCATTGTACGACAAAGGTCCACTTATAAACATGCAGGCAGTGTACTTACACACATAAAATAAACATAAAATAAAAACAGAAAAATTAGAATAACATTTTTTTTCTTGAAGTATCTATCACCTGCTGATTACACTTTCTGCAAAAAAGAGTAAAAATTAATCAGTTTCAGGTTAATGTGTCTTGGGTAGATGCAGAGGACAATGGCTCATTTTAGTCACTAAAGATAATGGTGTGATCAGTGCTCAGGAGTGAAAATCACCCCCAAATCATCTGAGAATTTATTATTAACTAAGCTCAAAATGCAATAGGACCTACATCTCAAATAGATTCATTTATGTATCCATCTGCCTCAATCTCATTTACAATTTGCAATTATAAGCATTTCATTAATCAGTTAACAGGCATATTTATAAGGCACATTAATTCACAGGCTAAAAGAGTAAACTGGCTTTGTTTTAAAAGCAACCTTGGTGTTTTATCAAGGGAAGGCTAATACTGTTTTTACCATTGCTTGGTTTTATATTAAGTTATTGGACTAGAAATTAGCTTTAAGATGTAAATCAATGGGTATGCTAAAAAAGCTTTAGTTTATTATTAATAAAGTAAAGAAGGAAATTGTTGACTGGGTCTGTATGATATGCAAGTGCTGCAACATGAATATCTATATTTAAAAAAAATACATGAGCTAGAGAAAAACGTGGCCAGATAATTAATCTTTTTATACTTGTCTTTTCATTTCTTTTATACACAACCATAATGTCTTTACTATTTTGAAGAGCCAAGTTTTAAAGCACATAAGTGAGAGAAATGACAGTTTTTTAAAGTTCTTAGAAGCATTTATAGTCAATTATCTTACAATGTTTAAGTTATTGGGTAAGAATTTTGGAAAAGATAATCAAATCCTGTGTTTTAAGAGTCTAAATTGTGTGACTGTTGGCCAATAGTTACTTCAAGTAAATTTAAACTCTCTCAAATTATTCATTTATAAAATTTCTTTTCTTGGCTTGAAAGCCTGCTGACATCAGGATAGTTTTGAATGGTTGGATTAGTGTATACGTTTCTCCTTTGCGGTCTCTAAATATGGAACTGTAACCTATTTGATGGTTTATATTATTGCATTAAAATATATCTTTGCCATTCTGAACCAAAATAGAGTTCTCAGTCACTTTTTTATCTAAACTGATATTGACCATATCATTAAATATTAAATTATTAGATTCATAATCAATGTATGCTGAAACTGCCACATCCTAACAGCTAACCCCAAATCCATGGTTTAATATCAAGTCTGACCTGGTAATTATATAAAGAGAGCAAGAAGCATGTAAATCTAATTTTGTATTTTCATTCAGCTATGTTGCATATGATTAGTGTCTAGTGCCTAGAGCTTCAGAGAAACCCATTGACTAGCTTTCACACACTGCTACGAATAGTAAAATGTTGAATTTTGCTGCAGGTAAAATGTGTCCTGTCAAATAATAATCAGCAGCCAATTCACATGTGTATTCGAGGAGAGAATTCACATTTGCTAGTCATAAAGGCACATGGGCATTAATATTGATTGCAGTTTTCTCATCTTGTTGAACACTTATCACACACATTCTCAAAAAATGCTTGGGCTTTGGATATTTTTCACATGAATGTTAGTATATACATTCTTTCAATTAAAACCTATCCTGAATACAATCAATTTGTTTCTCTTTCTGAATTTCTCACCACAAAGGAAAATGACTGACTTGAAAAATCCTACTGACTATATTATCAGTTCTAAGTAGTAGCTGTTGAAAAATAGACAAGGTGTCTGGTACCAGACGCTCCAGCCAGAACTCCCTGTGACCAAGACCCTCATGGAGTCTGAATCTCAGGATGAGCAGTTTTGGAACTCCACACACTAGTTTGTCCCTCTGGATTTTGGTTACTGTAATGTGAAGAGATAGACCAGATTAGTTCCATAGTCATTTCCACCTCCATGAAAAAAAATGACTTTCCAAACTGATAAATGATAATTTTCAAGCCATTGTTTATTTCTCATTCTTTCTCTGAAATTATTCATTATACTTTAAGATTTATAATGTGATTAGTCTTTGAGGTAATTTTTGTGCTTCAGCTTTGGTTGATTTCGACAACTTACTCCTTTACCATCTTTCTTTCATTCCTTAACAAGTAACTCAAATAGAATCCATGCATTACATGAAGGAGTGAATTTGTGAACAAAAGAAACCCAAAATAACTATACCTGTAATTAAACATAGTTTACATATCAGAAATGTAATGTTATACCTTAAATCTCTGTTTTTATGATTCAGAAATGTGTTGGGTATGGGGATGATGCGTTCTGATAGCTACACAATTAATTCACATGTCAGAAATGAGTTGGAACCATATTCTTTTTAAAAGAAAGACTTTATTTTTTTAATTTTTATTTATTTTTTATGTTTATGAATGTACTGTCTGCATGTAGGTTTGTTCACCCGTGTCGTGCAATGCCACAGAGGTCAGAAGAGGGTGTCGGATTCCCCTGGAACTGGAGTTCTCCTGGAATTGGATTGCAGATGGTTCTCAGCAACCATGTGGGTGCTGGGGATGGAACCTGGGTCCTCTGCAAGAGCAGTCGGCGCTCTTAACCACTTGGCCATCTCTCCAGCCCAGAACCATATTTTTAAAAGATCTGAGTTGGTACCATCCTGCTTCTGGAAAACAGAATACTTTTAATTACTGTAATCTATTATGTTAAATATCAGGCCTTCAGTAAAACTTATTTTAAGTATGGGGCTGGAGAGATGGCTCAGCGGTTAAGAGCACCGACTGGTCTTGCAGAGGACCCGGGTTCGACTCCCAGCACCCACATGGCAGCTAAGAACCATCTTTAACTCCAGTTCCAGGGGAATCTGACACCGTCTTCTGACCTCTGCGGCATTGCACTACATGGGTGCACCAACCTACATGCAGACAGTACACTCATACACATAACAAATAATAAATTAAAAAAACTTATTATAAGTGGCTAGTCGGAGATATAGATTTATGGAAGCTTATAGCTTTGCTGTCATTAAGTACAAAGAAAATGACAATACCTCTGTATATAATTGCATTTAAAATTTACGGCATGAAATTGTTGAAATAATGACTGGTCTTGGAATAATATATTTACAAGATATCTTTAGGCTAAAAATCTCTAAAAAGGAAAAGGGTTTTTTCTCTCTTTTTTTTTTTTTGGAAAAATGCCTCAGTTTCTTGTATACCAGTTTTGAATCTATTATTCACATGTTGTGTTGGGTAAAATATGTTTTTGTAAGTAGTCATGGGAAGTGTTTGTGTTGTGGGGGGTTGTTTTTATGCAGAGCCTTTTCCACTTTCTAAAATGGAAAATCCTCCCAATGGCTATAAATTAAATTGAATTTGAATCATTAGGCATCAAATATCTGAAAACAATAACTAAGTTGAAAAAGGAAACAAGGACAACAATATGAGGAAGAAGGGACTAGCAGGTGAAATTCCTTCTAAAAAAAATCAACAAAGACCCAAGCTGGAGGTTTTCATTCAGGGTACCGGTGGAAAAGATATTTGTTTCTCACACACAAACTAATCCAAATTACAAAAAGACAGTGACAGTGCTGGCCGGCCTCAAGGGTGTGAAGGTAGATCATCTCTACCAAGACTTTTTGAAAGACTTAGAAGTAACTATAAGATCAAAAAGGGAAACAATCGGTAAGATGATAAAGTGAGAAGGAAAAAGGAAGGACTGAGGGGAAGAAGTTTGGGGAAGGGAAAAGCTGTATACATGCAGGGAAGATATGGAGGGAAAGAAGGAGGAGGGAGAGAGCTGGAGAGATAAGGGGAGGGGAAGGGAGAGAAGGGGAGGAGGGAAAGAAGGGAAGTAAGGGAGTAATTGAGGGAAGGAGAGAGTGGGAATTGATTGAGAAAAAGGAAAAGTGACTCAAATGCTTGGATTCTTGACATCTATTTATTCTGAAGATTTGGAAAAGAAACAAAACACTGGGAGACTAGGAGTTATGAAAATAGAAGAGGTCTTTGTACTCTGTTCCATTGCAACCACTACACTGAAGGCTCCTGGAAGAATGTACCATTTTCAGTGGCTGTTTCTAGCTAAAATGTACTATGGAGTGGAATTGCTGCACTGTTCTTTATAGTAAGGAGCCAATTATTTAGGAAAACAAGGTTTTAATTCATCCACTTAACAGATATGTAGAACATTTAAGAAATATAGACTGAGAAGTGGATTAAACTCTTGAACTAGATACAATTCTAAATAAAGTAATAAAAAAAGAAAATAGAAGAGTAGACAATTTGTTAATTTCACAAATCAGTAAACTTGTATTTTTTGATGTCATTGCTATTATTATTTGATATTTAATATGGTGCCACATTATAATTACTTATGACTTAACCATATTGTTTTTTATTACACATGTTTTCATTGCTTCCACTTGGTAAAAAAACACATTAGAATACTGTAAATCTCTAAAAAGTATTAAAATAAAACATTTTTTTTTATATTTTGAGACAGGGTTTCCCTTTATTCCCAGCTGGCCTGGAGCTCACTCTGTACACCAGGCTGAACTTGAACTCACAGAGATCCACCTGCCTCTGCCTCCAGAGTGCTGGGATTGAAGGTGTGCACTACCACCCCCCAGCAACAATATAATTTTAAATGGAAGTTTCAACATTCTATATATTATAAAATAGCAGCTTCACCACCAAAATTTAACACGGAATTGAGGGTAAGACTGTCATAAAGCAACATTTACACTCTGTTGATTTTAAACAGAAAAAAAAAAGTAGAGTAGGCTGTGTTAACTTTTGAAAAGCAAATCTGTTTACCAGCTTTGGTTATTGAATGGGTGAAAAAAGATAAGGAAAGTACTTAAAGGGTAAGACAAATGTGTTCCAAAACAAAAAGCACTTTACAAGCTTTTGTCACCCACTCCCAGTACAGGCTATGAAGCTAGAAAGGAGGAAGAAAGAGGTATTGATAAAGGACACTAGGACACATGAAGCTTTAGGGAGAGAAGCGGTACAATTCCGATAGGGGAATGGGAAGCACGAGTGTGGAGGAGAGTCAGTGTGAACCTTTCTTTCTGGAAAATGTCACAGAACCTAATGCTTTATATGCTAATTAAAAATAAGCAAAGAAAAATAAAGGAAAAATATCCACTCTACTAAGAAAAATCATTATTCGATTTAAAGATCCCCTGATTGTGTGTATTGTTTTCTAAAGACTTATCGGGTCCTCTGATCTGGTATATGGCCACATGACTTGCTTCTGCTGCCAGTCAAATAAGTCACGTGGTCAGTACTGGGAGCTGTTTATATCTATTTCCTATTCTTGTTAACAAAGCTTCAGTTTTGATTGACACACCAATGTCTCTAGATCCATATTCTCTTTTCTAGCCTCCTTATAGGTAGGTTTGACCATATACCTTTGACAGTCAAGGGTTTTAAGGTTAGATCTAATCAATGGGATTGGAATGAATGCCTTCAGAGGTTTTGGAGAAATCTTTGTCTTTCTGGATGGGAGGGCAGAGCAAGTAGTATTGCTTTTCCTCTTTTCTTTTCTATGTTCATGAATTCGACCCATTCATGTCCATGTGGTGGCAAGCATGGAGATGAAAGTCAACACTGTTAAAATGGTAGCATGGAATAGAGAGAATCTGGGTTCCCAATGTATTTCAAAACAGTTAACCAATGATAGGATATATTGCTTTGGTTTCTTATCAGAGAAAAAAATCTCTTTGCCTAAATTACTCATAGTTGTTTTGCCACTTGTAGTTAAATTTGTTTATTTGTTTGTTTTTTTTATTTAGAAAAGTTCTAATTTGAATGCCCAGGATGGCCTGGAACTTATAGTAGTATTGCTATTCCAGCCTCCTGACTGCTAGGATTATAGGCATGAGCAACCACGGCTGGTGAAATCTATTCTTTTTTTTTCAAAGCCAATTTTTTATTGAACCTTTGTGCATTTTATATAAAATTTCCAATCAAATCTAGACCCATGCCCCCTTATTTGCTCCCCCACCCCTCCAGAGCTCATGCATTCTGCCAAACATGTTTTTCATCTTTCTCTCAGTCTCTTAAAAATTTTAATGCAGAAGTTTACTGTTTTGAGCAGAAGTTCACCATTTCAGTCAGTTCTTTGACCCAATATTTTGTTGTTGTTGTTGTTATTACCTCCAATTTGCATCACTCCAAAATATGTATATATGCATGCCACACATATATCATAGGTTTTAGCATCTTCAGCTTATGATTTTTTTATTAGGCTGAAATATGTCATGTTTGAAGTCTCCTCCTTAGAAAGCCCAAACCACCATCAGTTCTTGTGCTCCACACTAGAGTTTTCCCTTCCCATGGTCACCAAATGAGGTCCAGTCAGCACCACGTCCTGTCTTGGTCTTCCTGTACTGGTCTCCGTGATACAGCCTGGGTAGTCTGTCAATGGTAATCAATACTCTGAAGAGGCTGAAACCCCATTCTACAAGGTGGATGTCTTAGCAGTCTCCATCTGGCACTGAAAGTTTGGAGGATTCTTGGAGAGACATGAGTGTTCAGTTCATATTAGAAGGTTGAAAAGCTGTGTCTTTGAAGGAAGCCAAAAGCAGTGGCAGCCACTGGGTAGCTGCACTTGCCAGCAAGACAGGAAGAACAAGTGTGATTTTTGCTTTTTTTTTTTTTTTTTTTGTTCTTTTACTAAGATCTCAAGTTTTATACCTGAAGTACAATTTCTCAGGCCTTAGTAATTATTTCTGGTTATACTTTCCTTTTGGATGTTTAATTCCACACAGTTAGCCCATATTAACCAAGGTTGAAATCTATTATTCTTAAATGGAATAATAAATAATAGGAGGTGGATGTTTGTAGTTCTGAGTGCATATATACTGAGTTTGTCTTTGTTTTTCATTTATTATGTATGATGAGGTCATTTCATACATAAATGTGGATTTCTCACTCTTAACTACTATTAAAAGCTTTTGGTAAGAAAATGAAGGAGGATTATCTTGAGAGAGCAATGAGGTATAACTTCTTGGCATTTTGTCTAAAATCAAGTGAAAAATAAGGCGTAAATTTCAGAAAAGAAAACATATCCTAGAAACAATAGAATGCTTGACAGTAATTTATATATTTAATCATCTGCATTAATCTGTGTCTTAATCTATCCAAATATTTGTAAATGATACTATGATGATGTTATTTTCCAATGATTCAGGCACTTAGGTTTTTTGTTGTTAATTTTTATTTTTTTTTAAATTGAGCATTTGTACATTTCAAATTTAAACTACCTTTCTATGCCCCCTATGCATCATTAGAACTCATGCATTGCACCATCCATATTAAGTCCTATCCAGTCAAGCCTTTGTCCTTATGTGCAAATTCATCCACTGGAGTCTATTCAACACATCTAGAAATCTTAAGTAAGGCAAACTATCCCTCACCCAGCAGTAATCAGTCTCTAATAGTTCTCAGTCCAGGGCCAGCCCACCAAGCATTTCTCTTGCTCTACTCTGGGACCTTGTCTGATTGAGTCAGCATGATCCCATCTCCATGCCAGCAAAACCACAAGTTCACACGTGCAAGCTTCCTGTGGTCTGAAAGCCTCTGCTTTCCTACATTTATAAACTAGCCCTAGCTCTTAAAATCTTTCTGCCCCCTTTTCCACAATGATCCTTGAGCCATGAGTGGGTGAAGTTTAATATATGAGTCTTAGCCAGGGACACACACTCTGGAGGTTCCCATTCTTTGAAACTTGGGGAGTTGTGTCCCTCTATGTACATCACACTCTATTGTATAAGGAAGCAAAACTCATGAGAATTGGGGAATGCACTCATTTTCTCTCTGCTTCTCATGTTCCATGCATCTTAGAAGTAGAGGGTCAACTGTATATGTGTCAGTATCTGACCAGTTGAGGGATTCTGCAGTAGCCTCCATCTGTTGCAAAGAGAATATTCTTTGACTACTGGTGTATATTATGCTTGTCTGTAAATATAGGATTCCTTATTTAGCATACAGTAAGAAATTTCATTTGTCTAGAGATATGACAGAGATAGGGTTTTCTCTTGGATCTATGACCTCTCTTACCATGTGCATTTGGCTGGGCTTACAGTGTCACCCATTAGCTCACTCCCATTGAGAGGGCTTTAACTGCATTTAGATAGCTGCTGATTACTCACCAGATAACAGTGCCATTACTGAACCAACAGAGGTAGTTTTCAGGGAAAGTTATTATGGTCATTAGTTGAGGAGGGACATTTAGGTTGTTTCCATTTCTTAGCTATTGTGAAGAAAGCATCAACAAACATGGATGTACAGGTGTCTCTACAGTATGATGAGTCCTTTGGGTATATGCCAAGGAGTAGTCAGGCATTTAATTTTGAAAGAATGTCATGAATCTCAGAGGCAGGAAGGTACCTCAGGTTAGCAACAGTGAGTTTCCACAGAGGTGCACTCTGTCTATGTGGTGGTAGCTTCTTTGGGGGAACTAAAAGTAAAACTGTACCTTTCCTAACTTATCAAGCACATTGTGTTTGAAAAAGAGAAGTGGTTGTTGAGGTGAGATTTGTGAACTTCAACAATTTAGATAGAAGAGAAGAAAAAGAGGGGGCTTTGTGGGCTACAGCACAGCTTCTCAAAGTAGTCAGTTTTTTCCCCCCATGGTACCAGAAGAAAAAAATTAGCTGTGTATTTATACATTTATTTTTGAGCAAAAATTAGTCTCAATGCCTACAGTATTTATAATTTCATTAAATAGGTTAGTGATATTTTCTTGTTTGAAAAGTCTTCAGTATGTCCTTCTTCTCACTCTCTAAGAGAATAAGATAATTTCCCCTTATTCCTTCTTGCCCATATTTTTTTCTCTTCACTTCTTTAGCATCTGGAGTAGTATGCTGTGAACATATTTTTCTATAGATACATGCAGAACAAATATTTTTTGCCCAAATCATAGACATTTATTTAGAAGATTTGTATATGTTATCTGTACTCAGAGTAAGAACATTTTAGCCTATTTACTCTCGATCACATATCTCAAACAAAATTCTCTCCTATCATGTGGTGGTATGAATAAGAATGTCTCCCATAGGCTCTAAATACTTGTCCCAAGTTGGTGGTGCTATTTGGGGAGATCTGAAAAGGTGTGGCCATGATGGAAGAAGGATCTCACTGGGGTGAGCTTAGAGAATTCTTAAGTCTTGCCGGATTTTCAGTCTTTCTCTGCTTGTTCTGCCTGCTTAAAGAGGTGTTTCTCTTTCTGATCCTGCTCCAGCATCTCCTCCCATGCCTCCCTGCCATGATGGACTCTTGATTCCTCTGGAACTGTAAGTTCAAATAAACTCTTCTTTTTTATAAGTTCCCTTGGTCATGGTGTTTTACCACAGCAACAGACAAGTAAGTAATAAAGAAGTTACCAAATATCTAAATATGTATCAAATCTTGTGGCGTTTGTCAGGTTCTTGTTAGTAGAGATGTGTGCTTCTATAAGTTCTGAGGCATTTTCTGCGAAATGAGATCATGAAGAACCTATCTTGCCCCAGCTAGCAACACACAATGATGTATGAAGGATTCGAACATGAGAAATAACTGAATGATGTCAGTAAGAAGCAAGGTTAGAAGCTCTTAGTTTGCACTGAAGTTTGCTAACTGGTGGCCTGTGGAACACATCTGGCCTGCAGATGTTTTTAGGTTGGTCCACTGAGTAATTAAAAAAAGTTTTTTAACAAATTATGTTAGTGACCAACATTTCAAAATTTTAGAATTTCACACACAAAATCTAAGCTGACATCTTTGAAAAATCTAATAAAACTGGGCAAATCAAAGGCCACAACTCCTTCATGGCAAATGGTGGTGGATATCAATACAGACTTGCCTGCTAATGCCTTCAGTCTGAACCAGTTCTCCGTGTTTTTGAATTTGCCAGTGCAGGTGCCAATTTCTTCAGGACTGTTTATTAGCCTTCATTTGCATGTATCAAAATATATCCTTTGCTAAGCCCAGTTAAGTAACAACAGTCCAGGGATCACAATTCTTCTGTAAGTGCTTCACTTTCTATTGACATACATGCATGATATTCCAGTAATTATTGGAGCATTTGATGAAAATCAGATTTTAACATGAAATAGTTTAGAATAAATTTTGATCAAATTTAAAATATATTTGAAAGTATATTTCCTCACAAACAAAATAACAACAAATTGCAGCTTCCATAAAGTTCCTAAAAACATTAATTGAACTAACCAGAAATCTCATGGAAAAGGGCTTACATTTTAACATGAATTCTAGTGTTTCATAGTCAAACCACCAGAATAAAACTTTTTATATATAAACTAGTCTCTATGAGTGGTGGTGGTGCAAAGAGAACAGAGCAGAAGAGCCATTAAAATTAACATTTTGTAAGCAAAATAGCAGTTGTGTCCTTTGTATCCATTGTTTTATCTTGTCCTTCTGAGATAAGATCATATTTCTGCTTCAATAAAACTCCTCATCAGAATGCACTCTGGAGTCTATGTGTACATTTATAACACCCAGATGAATGAGGAACACAGGTTGTAAGACTAAAGAACGCTATATGGAGACTTAGAAATTAAAGACAACCTCACAGGGGCAGTAATTTTAAAAATTCACATATGGATAATGATTTGCAATAGTTGAAAACTTCTTCTTTCTTATAGCCCTCTTGGCTCCTTCTACAGTTTCATGCCTTCATTGTGAAGAAAGTAAAATGGCGGGTAAAAGGGATTTTCTTAATATGGAAATCATTTCGAATGTACGCAATCTGTTTTCTACTTCCCACTTATAAATTTCAAATTTTTATCTGTCTTATTTTTTCTTATATAATTTTAATTGAAATTTTTATGTGTTTCATTTAATTTTTTTTTTGGTCTTTTAGAGACAGGGTCTCCCTGTAGTCCCAGCTGTCCTGGAACTCACTCTGTAGACCAGGCTGGCCTTGAACTCACAAAGATCCGCCTGCCTCTGCCTCCCAAGTGCTAGGATTAAAGGCGTGCGCCACCACGCCCGGCAAATTGAAATTTTTATGTGTTTCTTACATAATTTTTCAATCACTCTTTTTCTTTTTCTTTTTTTTGTTCTTTTTGAGACAGAGTCTCCCTTTAGTCTCAGATGTCCTGGAACTCTCTTTGTAGACCTGGCTGACCTTGAACTCACAGAGATCTGCCTGCCTCTGCCTTCCAAGTGCTAGGATTAAAGGCATGAGCCTTTAATCACTTCAATCACTCTTAATTGCTTTTATACTGGCTTCTCCATTGGCAACCTCCCGCAGTTATCCCCACCACACCCCCACTGGAAATTCACAGATTTTATCCTTTGTGCTAGGGTCCATTGCACCAAACTACTCTCTCCATTCACTCCTCAATGCCAGCTCATCCCCTGACCTCTACCCAACCTATCTGGAGTCCCTTTCCTAAAGAAGGCCAGTTCTTCCTCCCCCAACTGCCAATATTTCTACAGTAAAGTTTGAGCTCTGCTACCCATTTCTTCAGTTTTGTGCTGGGTTTTTGTCTGGCTGAGCTTGCATGGGTCTTGTGCATGCTGATACCAATGCTATAGGTTCATATGAACAGGGTCCCAGGAGCTTGTAGGATTCATTTCTATTTGGTCTTGTATCACCTCCCTAGCTCTTTAAGCTCTTACAGTCTTTACACTGTTCCACAATGTTCCCTGAGCCTTGGGCGGGTGAAGCTGAATATAGGCAGCCTGTCCCTGGAACCACACTCTCTAGATTCCTAATCTTCATGGTTTGGCCATCCATGCACTTTTGAGTTCCTCCTGGCTTCCTGTTGTGTGGGGGAGCTTCTTTAATGAGAGTTAAGATGTAATTAATGCCTTCTTGGGTCCTTGTTCTATATTGTGTGGGGCTTTTGTGTAGAGGTTATTGTAGATGTGTCACCTAGGCATGACTGTCTTTTTAAAACAATATTTTATTTACTTCTATTATTATTATTTCTGTGCATGTGCCTCTGTGTGTCTGTGTCTGTGTCTGTGTATGAGTGTATTGCCTGCATGCATGTAAGTATACCTGTGTAGTGCAATGCCCACAGGGGTCAAAAGAGGCCATTGGATCTCCTGAAACTAACTGGAGTTATGTTACTTGCCATGTAGGTATTGGGAACTAATCCCAGGTCCTATTCAAAAGAATTTATTTATTTATTTATTTATTTATTTATTTATTGAAACACAGTCTCCCTGTAGCCCCAGCTGGCCTGTGACTCCACATATAGGCCAGGCTGGCCTTGACCTCAGAGATCCTCCTGACTCTGCTTCCCAAGTGCTGAGATTAAAGGCGTGCACCACCATGCTTGGCCAAAACCAGTACTTTTAAATGCTGAGTCATCTCTCTAGCCCTGTATATATCTTATTCTTCAAAGAGAAAACATAAAGTCAACAAATGACAAATGGGAACTTATTAAATTCAATAGCTTCTGTACAGCAAAAGAAACAATCAAGGAAGTGAAGAGAAAACCCACAGAGTGGGAGGAAACCTTCACCAGTGATACATCTGATAGAGCATTAACATCCAAAGTATATAAATTACTCAAAGAACAAAGGAGGAAGAAAACAAATGCTCTACTCAAAAGAGGGAGTAGGGGCTAGAGAGATGGCTCAGTGGTTAAGAACACTGACTGCTCTTGCAGAGGACCCAGGTTCGATTCCCAGCACCCACATGGTGGCTAAGAACCATCTTTAACTCCAGTTCCAGGAGAAACTGACACCCTCTTCTGACCTCCACAGCATTGCAAGACATGGGTGCACCAACCTACATGCAGACAGTACACTCATATACATAAAAATAATAAATAAATAATTAAAAAATTAAAAAAGATGGAGTAAATAGCTGAACAGAGACTTCATAAATGAAAAAGTAAAGATGGACGAGAAACAACTAAAAACTCTTCATCATCACTAATAACTAAGGAAACGCAAATTAAAACCATCTTAAGATGTCATCTTACTCCAGTAAGACTAGCTATGATCCAGAAAACAAAGGATACCAAATGCTGGAGAGGTTGAGGGGAAAGTGGAACACTCATTCACTGTTGGTGGGAATGCAAACTCATGCAACCCCTATGGAAAGTCATGTGGAGAACTTTCAAGAAACTGAAAATGAGCCTCAAAAAAAAAAAAGCCGGCGTGGTGGTGCATGCCTTTTAAAATCTAGCACTTGGGAGGTAGAGCGGGGGATCTTGTGAGTTCAAGGGCAGCCAGGACTACAGCGCGAAGTTCCAGGACAGCTGGGGATACAGGGAGACCCCTGTCCGCAAAAAAGACCGAAAAAAAAAAAAAAAAAAAAAAAAGACGTGGAACGACCACTACCACCTGTCCCAGTCATACCACTTCCGGGGGTATATACCCAAAGACTCATCCTACAGCTGCAAAGTGCATGCATATCCATGTGTTATTGCAAGGTCTCTTCACAACATTGAAGAGCTGGAACAGCCCCAAATGCCCCTCAAAAAACGAGTGGATGACAAAAATGTGGTACAACAATCGACCAATGGAGTACTATTCAGCGGGAAAGAAAGATGGCATCGTGAACTTTGCAGGTAAATGGAAGGACCTCAAGCCATTATGCTGATGAAGTAACAAAAGTCCCAGAAAGACTAATGGAGAAAGGTTTCTCTCATTTGTGGATGCTAAACACCAAATCCCCTTAAACAAAAGGCAAGCTGAAGGACATTAGGGGTATATTTCTGTGTTAGTCTGAAAGCAACTATTTGTTATAATGTGAACGACCAATGGGGTCTAGAATCCACCAACTAATTATTTTCTAGATTCTGTAATTACTGTATAATGGGTGGAAGATGTATCCTATATTTAGTAATATAAAAATTAGTGGAGAAAATGTGAATTCCTAAACATAAAAAAGACTGTTAGAAAGTCGGAACAGTTTTATGGCAGAATGCATGAGCTGGGATGTGGTGGGGGGGGATAAGGGGAAGGGAAAAGGGGAATATGCCTGAACTGAATTGAAACATGTTGTTAAAGAAACATCAATAAATAAATTTTAACAAAGAATATGGTAGATGAACCATACACAAGTTTTCTTTGTTACACAATAAAAGTATCTTCCATATATACATAGTTGTCAAAGTTGCCATGTATATTATGAATGAAGAATTAAGTAAATGTATGATGGGTGAAGCCACACTTCACCAATGTACTGGAAATTCACAAATGAGAATGAGAATGTACAAAATGAGCCATGTGGTAAAAGGCTGAAAATGAAGACAGCAGTAGTATCACAGTGAAGCTGGGTGTAGTGATTGAGCTGTAAGCTAAATATTTAAGAGGCAGAAGAACGTAGATAATGACTTGATGTGTGTGTACACATGTGGTTTAGTATTTGTTGATTTTGTCACCTCTGAAGGCCTAAACTAAACACCATTCTAATATCAAACAAAATAGCAAATCAGTCTTAGATTGTAGTCAAGTGACATAAGGGAGGTTTATAAAGAAATGACTAATTGATGTACAAATAGGCCAAAAGGCAATAAAGATTTAGGCTCCAACCGAAAGAATTAACAACCAATAATCTTATTTTTAAAAAGGTAATGGGCCTGCCAAAGGATCCAAATGGCCATTTCTCCAAAGAAAATACACTAACATTTCAAGCAGGATAAGGAAGGCGCTCAGCTTCATTCATAAGAGAGATCCAAATCAAAGCAACAATGAGTCAATGCCTCCTACTCAGAAGAATGGCTCTTCCAAAAATCAAAGCAGAGAGCAAATGACAGGAATGTGAGCTAAAACATGTACTGCAGCTTATTGCTTACAATTCCTCATAAAATTAAAATAAACCAAATTTTGGTATTTTGGCATTTCAACTTTTGGGCATATGCCCCAAAGAACTGAAGTCAGTGTCATAACAGATTTTCTTATAGTCTTGGTGTTGCATAGGACTGTCCTGCCCAGGAAGGATCATAGACTAAGGCTATCTTCGCAAGCTTGGTTGCATCTGCTTGCCTAGGATCATCACAGCTAAGCTTATTGACTGTTACAAAGTTGCATGAGGGGGAGGAGCTAAGGACATATAAACTGAGAAAGGTTTTCTTTCACCATTTAAATGCAGGCGATGGGGAATCATGAATCCACATCCTTGGGATAAAGACTTTCCACCCCCCAGTGCAGACTTAAGTGGGGAGCACCTACACTTCTGTAAATAAACCTGCACCCATTGTTCTGAAAGTAAGCCCAGTAAACCCACTGGTATCCCAGACTGAAGTTTGTTAAATCAGACCTAATTTGTCATTTGAAACAAGGGAGCAGGGGTCCAGACTTTCTGTAAGCTTCCCAGAAGGAATATTACCTACAACTGGGTTAATCTGGAACTTTATTTACAAATAAAATGTAAGGGAAAATGTAAATAGGACTTCAGTTGATAATGAACTGAGCTCAACATTTGACATATGGGAGATATTAACTAAAAAGCTTCTGTATAGTGAAAGAAACAATCAAAAAAACAGATTAGAAAACCCACAGGGTGGCAAGAAATCTTTACCAGTTTATACCTCTGACAGAGGGTTCATGTGTAGAATATGCAAAGAATTCAAAAAAGCAAAAAGTCAAGAAAAACAAATGGCCTAATTAAAAATTGCTATAGATCTGAACAGAGAACTCTCAAAAAGACGAATTGAAAATGACCTAATAAATACCTTTAAAGTCTTCCACGCCTGGTAAGTACAGAAATGCATTACAAGTATTCCCTTTTCTGCCTCTCTTTGTGAATGGTTTTCTCTGGAGCTGTAGTTATAAATCATAATCTTTTTTTAGTGAAATTCATATGAAAATTACCTTAATATCATTATCTTATTATATAGATTATAACCCTGGTGAAACCACCATGTAAAGCCGTAATGTAAAACTCTTTAAAAAACCTAACAAATCGCGGGTACTTTTCGCGATGTCCTAGCGGTTTAATATCTCCGACCGCTTCTTCATATATACCCTGTTTGATTCCCATCACCCAATGGCGGCTGAGAAACGTCTAAAACTCTGGTTTCGGGAAGAACTCCAGTTTCCAGGGAATCCGAAACCCTCTCTTCTGACCTCCGCGGCAGTTGCCGACACGGGTGCACAACCTGCACGCAGCAATACACTCATACACATACAAAAAATAAAATTTAAAAAATTAAACAAACAAACAAAAAACTAAAAATAGGTCTACCAAATGATCCTGTCCTTCTACTCCTTTGCATATACCCATAGGACTTGATAGCCTACTACAGAGATACTTGCTCATCTATTTTTGTGCTGGATAGTTTAGTGGTCACTTGACACACCTGGGTTGAGGGAGCCTCAATTGGGAATGGGCTCCATTGGACTGTCCCCTGTGGCCCGTGTACGTGCATATTTTCCTTGATGGTTTGAGTGATGTGGAGTGATGGGAGCGGGACCCAGCCCATTGTGCGTGCTACCACCCCTGGGCAAGTTGCTCTGTATTAAATGTAAAAAAGCAGGTTGAACACTGGCCAGGGGAGCAAGCCCATTAGCAGTATTCTTCCATGGCCTCTGCTTCAGCTCCTTCCTTCAAGGTTCCTGCCCTGAGTTCCCTATAACCATGATGAAATCACAGTGATGAACCTGTGAACCTGGGAGATATAAAGATGAATAAAAAAACCTTTTCCTTCCCAAGTTTGTATTGGTCATAGTGTTTTGTACAGCAATTGAAGACAAACTAGAACAGCTAGGAAATGGAAACAAACTACCTATCCCTCAACTCTGCTGAGTAAATAAGAAAAATGTGGCACTTTATACAATGAGTTCTATTCAGATAGAAAAAGAAAATGAAATCATGAAATTTGCAGATATGGATGGAATGAGAAACTGTTAGAACTAAGAAACTCTTATAGTAAGAGAGATAACCCAGGCTCAGAAAAACAGTGATAGATTGTAGATATAGTAGAGTACAATTGAATTAGATGGGGGATTTGGTAGGTGGTTAGGATAGGGAGGGGACTAAAATAGCCATCAATTTTATTGTATAAATCATAGAATTAGTAAATTTTTTTAAAAATATTTTATCTTATCTTTACCTGGGGGAGAATTAAACTATTAATGCTCACTGTTTACAGTTAAAAGATATGTATCACATCATTTTGTTATTTGGTAATGTTGTTGAATCTTTTCTTAATCCTCAAATTTACAAACCAAAATAGCTGTAGAAGAATTGGTTGTTTGGTTTGTTGTTGTTGTTTTTGTTTCTTTGTTTTTTTTTTTTTTTTTTCTTTTTATTGTTTGTGTGTACACATATATTCATTTTGCTTATTGTGGACTGTTTCACAGAGTCTTCGGATTTTTTCTTTAATTTTGTTCATGTTGTGAAAGATCCTTATTTCTCTTTCAACTGTAATTGACTTTTTTGCTGGATATATTAGTCTGAGTTAACAGCTTTGGTCCTTCTGAACATGAAATACCTAATCCCAAACCTTTTTGTCTTTAAAGTTTTCCTCTGAGTATGTCAGATGTTACTTTAATGACTTTGCCCTTATATGTTTGACTTGCTTGTTTCCTATACAGCCTGATCAATACATTTTTCTTTCCTTGTTTTTTTTTTTTTTTTTTTTTTTTTTTTTTTTTCTGGGAAAAGAATTTCTTTTTTTATTCTGTTTGGTGTGGCTCTTGTATATGGATGGGCCTCTCTCTAGTTTTGTGAAATTTTCTGCTATGATGTATTGAAAATACACTCTAAGTTTTTGGTATGGAGTTTTATGATTGTAGACCATAGATTTGTAGATTTGATATTATCATGGTACCCCAAAGTCCCGTATGCTCTGTTCATATATTATTCGTTTTACATTGTATTAAGTCACTTTTCTGTTGCTGTGATAAAACCACCATGACCAAGGGAACTATATAAAGGAAGAGTTTATTTTTAAGCTTTACAATTGACAGTTCCAGGAATTAGGGGTCCATTTTGTGGGAATCATGGTGGCCGGAGCTGGAGCAGAAAAGCCAAGGTTCACATCTCATAATGAGCACAGGAAGTCCAAGAGAGGGCATCTGGAGACTAGTAAGGCTTTGTTAAGCTCTCTAAGCCTGACTCAGTGAGGTAACGTTCCTCCAGCATGGGCCACACCTTCTAAGACCACCCCAAAAGCACCACCAACGGGGGACAAAATATCTGAATAATTAAAACCTATAGGGGACACTCATTTCGAGACCATCCACATACATTTAATATCAATAATGTTTAACTCAAAGCGGCCAGTGTCCTCCACCATTTCTTTAACAATGACATACTGTCCCTCCACACATTCCCATTATATTGATAAAACGTTCACTAGCTTTTTTCAAGATTGTTTTTTTCTCAACAGGTATATTACCATTTTTGTTGATCCTATATTACTTCTTGGTTTCATTCAGCAGCTGTTTGTGATATGGTTTCCTTTCTTCTAGTATATTAAGTATCTTCCCTGTGGTTCTTTGTGTGTGTTTTTTTGGTGGTGGGGGGTGGGGGGTTCTCATGCCTTTCTCAGTGTTAAGAGGCCATTAGTCAGATTGGTAAATTTTTAGAGACATTGTTGTCTTGCGTTCCGTGTAGTGTTTATGTTTCTTGGTATTGGTTCTTTTGGAGTAGTTAAACATCAAGAAATCCGACATAATAAAGATTTCTCCTTGTGTTGTTTTGCTTTGTTTGGTTGTTATACTTGGATAATTTTTCTTCTTTAATTGGAAGGGTTTCCAGGGTTCAGAAGGGGCTGGATAGCAATATGGTTGAGGTGTCTTTTTAAAACTTCTATTTAGAGTAAAAAGCTCTTTTCCCCAGACCTTCCCTAAGATAAACTACGAGTGAGGATGGGGGCAGGAGGGGGGAATGTTCTAAATTGGACTGAAAGATAAAGTATGAAATACACGAATCAGCAATAAAAGTATTTTTTTAAAAGAGTAAACTACTGAAGAGGCTGCAGAGATGGCTCAGTGGTTAAGAGGACGTGTTCTTGCGGAGAAACGCGATTTCGTTACCAAAGAAACACTGACATGGGGAGCAAACAACCATCCATAACTCCAGTCTAGGGGATCTGGAAGGGCTTATTGCTGACCGGCATTGCATGACAAGGGTGTACTTACATACAAGCACTATCTCTAAAAAAAAATAAAATTGCAGGGCATGGTGGCTATGCCTATAATCCGAGCACTTGGAAGGCAGAGGCAGGTGTATTTCTGTGAGTTCAAGCCATCTGGATCTATATATTGAGGGTTGCAGGACATCGTGGCTACGGAAAACCCTGTCTCAAAAAGAAACCCAAAAAATATAAATTAAAAAAAAAATTTTTTAATGTACACTATTTGACTGCTATACTAGACAATATCTAGTTCTAGAAGTCCTGATTGCTGGGTTCTTCTACTTTATCTTAAGTCCCTAGCATATTCACCGAAGGCGTCCTTGGTGATGGAAGTTGTCTTTGTAAGGACAATCACTTCCTGTCTGCTCTGTTTTCTGAAGAGAACTTCTGGACCTGTGTCCGCTGAAAATGGCTTCAGCTCTGGCTCTGGGTCTAGATCTTGTTGACTCTGGGTTTGGATAAGGGTCTTGTTTGGCTCTCGATGTCTATAAGTAGCCATAGGCTACTATCTTTGGGAATGAATTTCTGGATCTCCTGTGTTGAATGAGTACTTGGATAAGTGTTTGACATTCCCTCAGCTTAGCTTGGTTTGGTACTACAAGAAGTTCAGTCATAGAAATAATCCATGCTGACTCACATGTGCAGTAATTGAGGTAATCCTAGTTTAGCCAGGTGACTTACCTACTCATAGACGTCACAGGAGTCATGACAGGATCCAGAGCACAGCACAGGAGCCGGGTCTCTGATCTTACATGGGGAGGTTCTAATTCCACACCAATTGTGCCAAGGAACCTGAGGACATGTTCCAGGGCTATGGTCAGGGGTCTCTGACTTCACCTGGGTCTGGTCCTAGTTCATATGAGTATCAGTAGGAGCCTGGAGACAGGCTGAGGGCTGAGGTCACAGTGAGGCTCAACTCACTCTCTAAGGTGTTGAGGCAACAACACATAGTTTCAGTAATGATGAATGAGAACTACAGAAGTATTGTACAGCTTAGCACATGTACTTAAAAATAAAAACAAACTTGTTGGTAAAGCCGGCGTGGTGGCGCCGCCTTTAATCATAAGCACTTGGGAGGCAGAAGAAGAGGATCTTGTGAATTCAAGGCCAGCCGGGTCTACAGAGTTGAGTTCAGGACAGCTGGGGCTACATGGAGACCTGTCTCCGAAAAGACAAAAAAAAAAAAAAAAAAAAAAAAAAAATACAACAGATTGTGGAGACAGGTTCGGCCCCTGTGGCCCCCAGTAAAATCCTGGAATTCACTGGGTTGAAACCAGGCTGAACCCTTGAACTTTATATATAGAATAATAGATATATAATATATATAGATATATAGTCCTAAAATGTTTTCTCTTGTAAAGTAAAAGTCAACACTTTGCTAATTTCTTTCTTTGTTATTTTTATTTATGTGAATGAGTATATTGCCTGCAGCTATGTCATACAATGCCTGTGGAGAGTTCTCCCTATATATCCTTTGCTCACCTGGAAATAACTGTGTAGATCAGGCTGGCCTTGAACTCACAGAAATCACTTGCCTCTGCTTCCTAAATTCTGGGATTAAAGGTCAGTGATCCTCCTGCCTCTATTTCCTAAGTGCTGAGATTACAGATGTGCATCACTGTGCCTGGCTTTTTTACATGAATGCTGGGGATTTGAACTCCAGTCCTTAGTGTACACTAGGCAAGCAACTGAGCTGGATTTCCAGCCCCCAGTTGTTTGTTTCAAAAGCAAAATTATAATTGAAGGCGTCAAGTGAAGAAATGATGGAGTTGGTGTTGCCGAACCAATCAACTCTGTTTCATGAAGTTCATTTAAACCCCATTTAACATGACTGTAACCATGAAAGTCCTGAAGTGGAAAGAAAGTGGGGAAGAAACACCAGGAGAATGACCTTGTATGCCACTGCTCTGGTTATGGCGGACGACTGCGGCCTTTGTGTCAGCATGGCAGACGCAGGGTCCACAAGAAGCATAAGAAACGTGCCTGCTTTTATTTTGTGGTCATATATATATATATATATATATATAGTATATTATATATATATATATATTTGTTTTCCTTTCTTCTCCTTTGATTAAAGGAGATAAGGAGCACTTCTGACAGTGTTTTACATAACCCAGATGGAAAGCTTTTTGTTTTCCTGCATCGATCTACCCCTTAGCGTAGGACTCTCCTCAAAGGAAACCCATCCTACCAGGCACTAGAGGAGGGCTTTGAAAAGAAAATGGGTTATGGGTTGCATCATACAATACACAATAAAATTTGATAAAATCCCCATTAAACAGTTTAAAAAAATACAACATTGTGCACTTAAAGGTCTAAGTGGAAAGACATATACATTTAGTTTAATTTAACTTAATTGATATACAGCCTTTTACATTCATCATAGTTCAAAGAAACTTTTCAAATGGTTGATACTGGAGTAATTAGGGACACAAGAACCAATTTAGTGTGCCTAAATCAAAACAATTTAAGCAACAATATCATAAAACTGGTATGAACTGAAATCTAAAATCTAAACCAAAATTCATGAATCTATAATATAAATAATTGAAAAAGCTGATAAATTAGAGAGAAGCAGTAAATCTCATACACAAAGAAATCTCAAACATTCATTCAAACATTGCAGCCTGTCAAAGGGGAATGTATCCTTCCACGCGTCTACATGGCACTGCATACAGTGTCTTTTCCTCAAAAACTAGAGAAGTTGACAAGCTTTACCAAGGATAAATGTGGCCAAAATCTTATACCAATGATCAAGTTTCAACATCAATAATCAGAATTATGTTGTCAGTGTACTATTGATACACTATGTCAAAAATTATTCCTTATGTCTGTGATCTTCCCCTTGAAAACATATATCCCTAAGCCTAATCATGAAAGAAAAATAATAAAAATTTCAGTGTGATGGCATTCTAGAGCATAACTAAACAATATTCCTTAAAAATTATCATGGTCTGCTCTCCCACTGTCCTCCTACAGCCTGAGCAACACCAATTTTCCCAATCAGACATCCTATTCCTTTTCTAGCCTTGGATGCAAGCCTGGTTGTCTCTTAGCTACCCAGATTTCTGGACTATACTTAGTCCATACACAACCCATTTGTCCCACTTCTGAGCCTCTGCCCTCAGACACTCACGTTTCAGTCTAATTTGTTAGAGTTTTCATAGGTTGTCCCCATCCCAACTTGTCTTTGAACTCATGAGACAGCCTTCTACCCTGGCTTGCACCCCAAGCCCCACCCCCACCAACACCACCACCACAACTTTACCTTTGGATTCCCAGTTCCACCACCCACCAGGGTTAAGTCTGATCCAGCCTCCAGTGCCCTTGAATCACCTATGGCCTGAGAAACTACAAATTCTCTTACCCTAAATCCTTTTGCCTTTTCTAGCCTTGGACACAGGCCCACTTTTGCTCTTAGCACCCAAGACATGTGAAATGTAAACCTCTAGAGCCCAGGCTCCAAACCAGGCCTTGTCCATTCCCCTACACTGAGACCATCACTACTGCAGTACTGGGCTTCTCTGTCCTTTAGTAGATGCACAGATCTTTGCAGACTGCCAAGAAAATGACTGAATCCAGACTCCACCTAGGAAGCTTCCCAAAGTGTTCTGTGCCTGCTGACTAGAGGGTCCAAGACCTTAGGAATATGGCTGAAAGCATCAGATTCTCACCTGACTAGGACCTCTGTAGGAACTCATTATTAGCTAGACTACAGCCCATCCTGATCCCTCCCATCCCTCCAATTTAAAATAAAAATCAAAGAGAGTACCTGAAAACTAGACAACCACAATAAGTTATAAAAAAAGGCACTCAAGTATCCAACAACTGCTCAAATAGAATCAGACTTCAACAAAGTAAGGCATGAGTCTCCCAACAGAATCACAGATAACAAAAGAAATCAACATGCAAAATCATGAAGAAAAAAATTAAGAAGGAAAAACCCAAATATGTCCCCAACAAACTTTACCAGTTCTATAAAAGAGTTCTACAATGCGAACACCCTAGAGATAACCAACCCCAGGACACAGAAATTTAAAAGAGCAAATTATAAAGATGATCAAAGAATTCGATGAATTTAAGAACACACAAACAAACAAAAAAAAAAAAACATAGGGAAATAAACGTCTGACTGAATTGTACAAGAGTAATATTGAAGAAAACCCAAGTTGAAATGAAGAAGGAAACACTCAATAAGCCAATTGGAAAAGAGAGGAAAAACATCACAATGGAATAAATAAATGGAAAAGAAATGATCAAGGCTGGATGACAAAATTGAAGAAATTGACTATAAAAGTAAAGATGATGAAAACTTAAAAAAAACCCACGGGAATAGAATATGCTGGGAATATGAGACTCCATGAAAAGACCAAATTTACACACCTAGGCATACAGGAAGGAAAGAACCTCAGGATAATGGCATCACCAGATTTTCAACAGGATTATATAGAAGAAATTTCCAAAAATTAAGGAAAAAACTGCTCATACAAATAAAGAAAGAAGCAAGAAAATGAAAAAACAAAATAGACAGGACCAGAAAAACTACTTCCCATGGCAACCATAGTAAACAACATTAATGTAACAGAACAAAAATAAACTGGAAGCTTCAAATGAGAGAACAAGTCACAAATATAAAAGGAAACCCATCAGATTAGAGGTGACTTTTTAGTGCATACTGTGAAAGCCAGAAAGCCAGAAGAGCCTGGAAAATATTCCCAGCTCTAATACAGAGATGCCACCAAGAAAATAATTTTAACCAGTAAAAATGTCTATTACAGTCAGACGGTAAAGAAAAATCTTCATGACTGAATAAGCTGAAAGAATTGTGTTCCACCAAAAAAGAGCCCTTCAGAGAATACTTGAAGACAATAAAAAGAGCTGAAAAATGGAAAGACTATAGCCAAGGGTCAACAAAAAGAGATTAAACCAAGGTATAACTGAAAAAAAGTTAGAGACCAAAAATGCAAACAGAAATTAAAAATGATAGGAACCAGTACACATCTTCAATAGTAACTTTAAATATCAATGGACTGAACGCAAAAAAGTCAATAAAAAATGATTGCATGATTAAGAGAAAAAATTGCTGGGCGGGGTGGCGCATGCCTTAATCCCTAGAAACTGGAAGGCAGAGGCAGCAGATTCTTGTGAGTTCAAGGCCACCCTGGTTAAAAAAGGGAGTTCCAGTACAGCTCTGGGCACAGGGAAACCCTGTCGCTAAAAGACCAAAAAAAAAAAAAAAAAGACAAATCCATCGTTTGTCGGCTGTAAGTAAATCCATTTCACATCATGGACGGGCACTACCTTAGGTGATGGATGAAAACAATCATTGGTTAAGCATGACACTAAGAAACAAGCAAGAGTTGAAATTTTACTATCTAACAAAATAAATGCAAGTAGAACTAATCAGAAGAGATAAAGAGGAGCATTTCATTCGATCAAAGGAAAAATTAACTAAGTAGATATTTCAATCATGAATATATATACAACAAACGCTGGTGGTAAACAAAACGTCACATAAAAACAAGGATCTTTTAGCTGGGTGTGGTTGCTACAGGGAGACCACTGTCTTAAAAGGTCCAAATAAATAAATAAAAATTAAAAATAAATAAATAAATAAATAAATAACCAAAACAGGACCTTTAACAGATTAATCTCAACTCACTAATAGTTAGAAACTTCAATACCAGACTGTGCATTAGACCGGTCAACTGGAAAAAAGAGTAAACAGAACAAACATCTAAATTAAACAATACCATATATCAAGTGGACAAAACAGATATCTACCTACCAAGATATTCAAGCACATAAATATGCTTTCTTTCAGCACCCCAATGGAATGTTTCTCTTCCAAACAACTACATACTGGGACACACACACACACAACACACACACACACAACGCACACACAAAAAAAAATCCTTAAGAAAAGATAAAAGTTGAATAAGTCCTGCATTCGACCAGATCATAATGCAATAAATCTTAAAGTCAACACCAGAAGAAACCCAAACTCATAGATATTTCACAACCCCCTCCTGAAATGTAAATAGGTAACAAAAAAAAGGAGAAATTAAGAAATTAAAGTACTCATCATGTAATTATATGAAAGGACAATACAACACAACAAAACCTCGGGGGCACTTCAAAGCTGGTGTAAAATAGGGAAAGCTTATAGCGCTGAAATAAGAATCTACATTTAAAAATCAGAAAGACCAAAAATAATGAACTTAACAATGAAACTCAAGACACTTTAAAGGCAATAACATATGAAACTAAAACTCAGCAGAGAAGGGGGAAACAAGAATAAGTAACAAAAATCAGACCAGAAAGGAATATAGCAAAGAAATAAAACAACACAAGGTATCAATGAATCCAAGAGCTAGTTGTTTGAAAAAAATAAAATAGAGCGACACTTAGCCCAGTTACCGCCAATGAAAGAAAGCCAAACCTCATCCACCAAATTAAGATATTAAAGGGGAAACATCACACAGACAACACACCCGTCAAGAATATTAGATTATAATATATTTCTCAAGAATATATAAGGGAAACCACTTCAAAAACCTATACAATTATACATTGGTGAACCAGCTTTAAACGAAAGGGCTTATATATAAACTCATGTGAATCAAACCAAAGCTCAACTAAAAACCAAGTAGATATCACACCTAAACTGATCAATCAATATAACGAAAATTGAGATGCGAATACAAAGCCTCATGACTAAAATTACCAGACCTGGATGAACCGCAGAATTCTTCCAGACATTTAAAGACTATTTGTATCCAGGGCTGGAGCAATGGCCTAGCCAGTTAAGAAAACCAACTGCTCTTGTAGAGGAACCTGGTTTCGATTGCCCCAGCCCTACCATATGGTGGTTGAGAAGCATCTTTCAACTTCCAGTTCCAAGGAATAACAGCACCCTCTGCTGACCTCCACATGCATTGCAAACATGGCTTTGCACCAACCTACAGTGCAGGACAGTACACTCAGATACATAAAAATAAAATAAAATAAGAAATAATAAATAAATATTTGGTATCCGACATGTACTTAAAATAATTTTTAAAAGATCAAAACAAGCTTTTGGATGCACTGATTTTTTTGTATTTGTTTTACTCTGTTTCTAGAAACAAAAAACATTGTTTTCTCTGTTTTTTCGAGAAACAGAAGAAAACATACAAAAAAAATCCATGAATCCAAAACCTGGTCTTTGAAAAGTAAACATATAGATAGACTCTGGCCCAGTTAACCAAAAGGAAAGAAAGAGCAAGCCAAACCAATAGCATTTGTGATGAAAAGAGAAACACCACAAAAGATAAAGAAAAGATTCCAATCATATAAGAGTAACTTTAAAAACCTATACATTACTAATTTGAAAACCTAAAGAATGGATGAATATCGGAAATCCTGAGTTCCACACCAAAGTTTAACCAAGAAGACATTGACAGCATAAACATACCAACAACAACTTGAAGAAATTGAAGAGTGTAATAAAAAGCCTCCCAACTAAAAAAAGCCCAGGCCCAGATGGTTTGCACAGCAGAAATTCTATAAAACAATTTAAAGAGGTTTTTACACATTTTACTACGCCAAACATTTCAGAATGATAACAGACAGAGGGAAATAAATCCCAACAAATCTTTATTATGAAGCCAGCATAACGCTAATACCAAAACCCAGGCAAAGACACAAACAAGAAAGAAAACTATAGACCTATATTATTGATGAACACAGACAACCAAAATTCTAAACAAAATACTGTATAAATCACATACAGACCACATAAAAAGATCATCAATCATGGCCAGGTTTGGATTCATCCAGAGATGCAGGGATGGGTCAACATACGGTAAATCAATAATATCATAAAACACATAAATGGACTTAAAGACAAAACCACACAATCCATCTCAATTGATGCAGAAAAAGTTTTTGACAAAACCAGCATCTCCCTCTAAAGTGTTAGAGGGAATTTGGGACTGGAGGGGTTTCTTTCTCAGCAATGTAATCAAAGCCGTATACAAGAAAACTACAGCCAATAGCATCCTAAATGGAGAAAAGTTGGAAGTAAATTCCCCTTAAAGGCAGGAACAAAACAAGGCTGTCCACTAGCACACTCCTATTTCCAATATAGTGCTTTGAAATGCTTTGCTAGGGCAATGAAGGCAGAAAGCAAATAAGGAGTACTATTTGAAAAGAAGGAAATAAAACTATTAATCCCTTTTTGCAGATGAATAATGATATGTTATACCTAAGAGATGCTAAGACTTCCACCAGAAAACTCTAGAAACAAAAAAACGTGCAGTAAATAAAGTGGCAGGATACACATTAAAACCTAGAAAAACATCAGTCGCCCTTTTTTTACACTAACAATAAACAACTGGAGAATGAATATAAGGAGACCTTTCCAATCCAATAGCCTCAAAAAAGAAAAAATACCTAGGAATAAACTTAACCAAAGACACCACGGATTTCTACAACAAAATTTTTAAACCCTGAAGAAGGAATTGAAAAATGACATTAAAATGGAAAGACCTCCATGCTCCATGGATTGGAAAATTAATAATAGTAAAAAATGTCCATTTTAACCAAACTAATATACAGATTCACTTCAAGCCACTCTCGATCAAAATCCTGATGACGTTTTTCACAGACTTAGAAAAAAATCCTTACATCAAGATGTGGAAAAAACAAAAGACCTTGAACAGCTAAAGCAACCTGAGTGGAAAAAGGGGCAATACGGGGGGATTACATTACCAGAACTCAAGCGATATGTTACAGGGCTATAATCATAAAGGTAGTGGCAAAAAAAGAACCATTGACCAATGGAACAAACTGAAGATCCGCTTGAAGGCCATATAACTTCAAACCTCAATATTTAACAAAGGTCCAAAAAAAATCTAATGGAGGAAAGACTGCGTCTTCAGCAAATGGTGTTTGTAAAACCAGATCAAACCATTTGTAGCAGAACAAAATTAACCCTAACTTCTCTCTCACCCACTTAACAAAAAGGAACTCGCAAGTTAATAAAAAATCTCAACCTAAAGCCTGAAACCCTGAAGGTGATAGTAGAAAAAGTTGTCAGCAACCTACAAAGCATATGTACAGGAAAAGACTTCCTAAATCAGACAGCAGGTGACACAGGAAATAAACAACAGATTCGACAAAAAGAATGGGACCTCATTCAAACTCAAAAGCTTCTGACATCAGTTCACTGAGAAAGAATAAGGAATGAGGAAAGAACCACAGACGTGGGAGGAAACCTTTCACCACTGATACATCTAAAAGCATTAATTCCAGCAATATCAAGCGACTCATAAAAAACAAAGAAGAAAGAAAACAAATGTAACTTCAAAAGATGAGTAAAGAGCTGAACAGAAACTGTTCACCAGTAAGTAAGTAAAGATGGCTGAGAAACATTCCTTGATTCTTTCTTTGGTTAGGTTTGGTTAGGTTTGGTTAGGTTTATTCCAGGTGTTTTTTTTTGATGCGACTGTGAATGGGAGGTTTTCTATATTCCTTCTCCACATGTTTATTTTTGGTGTAAAGAAGACTACTGATTTTCAGGTTAATTTTTGTATCCTGCCAGTTGATGGAAACTTTTATCATTTCTAGGAGTTTTTCTGGTGGAGGTTTTAGAATCCCTGCCTCAGGTAAGCTGCCATATCATCTGCAAAAGGGGTAGCGTGGGGACTTCTTTCAATTGTTTTCCTTTATTTTCCTACGCTTTGTCTTATTGTCCCAACAAGCCTTTCATGCACTACGTTGAAGAGGAGGGGCGATAAGGGGCAGTCTTGCCTGGTTCCCCACTTTAAGGGAAATGGTTCCAATTTTTCTGCAATTTTAGGATGGTGTTGGCAGTGGGTTTGCTATATGTGGGTTTGATCATGTGGAGGAATGTTCCCTTCAGTCTGATTTCCCTCTAGGACGTAGAACATGAAGGGATCCTGGATCTTGTCAAAGGCTTTTTCTGATCATTGAGATGATCATGTGTTTTTTTTTTTTTCTTACAGTAACTGTAATAATTGATAACCAGTTGTATACTCTGTATTTAAATGGAAACCTTCTTCACACAGATGAGAAATTAGAGCAACTAATTACCACACAGCTCTAGATTGCTAGTTCTGTGTAGTATTTTTCATGTTACCCATTTTTCCAGTATGTGTTAATTGACTTAATGTAAATATCTTCAGTCAAATTTTATAAGATAAATTATCAGGTGGTTTTTTTTCAGGTCCATTTATGTGTTTTGTGATATTGTGATTTTCATATGTTGACCCCTCCCTGCATCTCTAGTATGAATCCAAACTTGATCATGAATGGATGATCTTTTTTTGAGCGTCCATAACTTTGTTTATTGCTGCTCCTTTTTTTTACAATATCTAAGTAATGGAAGTAACCTACGTGCCGCTTCAGCGAACAAGGTAGATAATGAAACAATGAGTACATTTTTTTATACAACGAAGTTTTACTTAGTGGGATAAAAAAGATGAAACATGAAAGTTGCAGTAATTGATGAAGTTAGAACTGGTAAACTAGGTGAAGGCCAACAGACTCAGGAAAAAAACCAACGTATATCTCCCTCATAATGTGGATCCTAGCAACCAAAATCCTTATAGTGTGCATATGTACCCGGTTGCAAATGCGTAAGAAGGAAATGGGAAAGGAACCAGGGAGGTAAAGGGAAGATGGAACTTGTGACAAGATAGTTGGAGACAGGTGTTATTAAGGAAGAAATGGATAAAATTAGGATATTTTAAATGGGAAGTTAGGGAGGTTTAATCAAGAAACTTTGGGGATTAAAGGGAAGAAGGAGGGTCAGAGTGGTTGGTCCATAGGGAGTCGGTATCACAAGGAAATATAGATATATATGGAAAACAGGAATGCATTAAATGAGAAAGCAAGGAGGAAGAGTTAGGGCAGGAGAGAGAGAGAAGAGAGAGAGAGAGAGAGAGAGAGAGAGGAGAGAATAAATAATGCCTACCTAGTGTAAAAAAGCCAGAAAGAATCATGAACTAGTCCAACAATCAAATGAGACATTTCATATACAGTATCTCTATATGAGTCCCATGTGTATAGCTGAAGGTTAAAAAACAAAAAGAGTGCCAGAAGGGAAACCTTCCTTTGAGTTTTTGTTAGCCAGGGTAGTCCAAGAGACTCCCCAAATTACACAAGCTAGTGCCACAACTCCTGATTGCTTCACAGAATTTGAAGGTAAAACCATTTCAATGCTGAAGATTGAAAATAATTTGGTTCCACAGGATTTTAACCCATGGGCTGGAACTGACCTGGAACCCCCTNATTGTGTGGGGCTTTTGTGTAGAGGTTATTGTAGATGTGTCACCTAGGCATGACTGTCTTTTTAAAACAATATTTTATTTACTTCTATTATTATTATTTCTGTGCATGTGCCTCTGTGTGTCTGTGTCTGTGTCTGTGTATGAGTGTATTGCCTGCATGCATGTAAGTATACCTGTGTAGTGGAATGCCCACAGGGGTCAAAAGAGGCCATTGGATCTCCTGAAACTAACTGGAGTTATGTTACTTGCCATGTAGGTATTGGGAACTAATCCCAGGTCCTATTCAAAAGAATTTATTTATTTATTTATTTATTTATTTATTTATTTATTGAAACACAGTCTCCCTGTAGCCCCAGCTGGCCTGTGACTCCACATATAGGCCAGGCTGGCCTTGACCTCAGAGATCCTCCTGACTCTGCTTCCCAAGTGCTGAGATTAAAGGCGTGCACCACCATGCTTGGCCAAAACCAGTACTTTTAAATGCTGAGTCATCTCTCTAGCCCTGTATATATCTTATTCTTCAAAGAGGAAACATAAAGTCAACAAATGACAAATGGGAACTTATTAAATTCAATAGCTTCTGTACAGCAAAAGAAACAATCAAGGAAGTGAAGAGAAAACCCACAGAGTGGGAGGAAACCTTCACCAGTGATACATCTGATAGAGCATTAACATCCAAAGTATATAAATTACTCAAAGAACAAAGGAGGAAGAAAACAAATGCTCTACTCAAAAGAGGGAGTAGGGGCTAGAGACATGGCTCAGTGGTTAAGAACACTGACTGCTCTTGCAGAGGACCCAGGTTCGATTCCCAGCACCCACATGGTGGCTAAGAACCATCTTTAACTCCAGTTCCAGGAGAAACTGACACCCTCTTCTGACCTCCACAGCATTGCAAGACATGGGTGCACCAACCTACATGCAGACAGTACACTCATATACATAAAAATAATAAATAAATAATTAAAAAATTAAAAAAGATGGAGTAAATAGCTGAACAGAGACTTCACAAATGAAGAAGTAAAGATGGACGAGAAACATCTAAAAACTCTTCATCATCACTAATAACTAAGGAAACGGAAATTAAAACCATCTTAAGATGTCATCTTACTCCAGTAAGACTAGCTATGATCCAGAAAACAAAGGATACCAAATGCTAGAGAGGTTGAGGGGAAAGAGGAACACTCATTCACTGTTGGTGGGAATGCAAACTCATGCAACCCCTATGGAAAGTCATGTGGAGAACTTTCAAGAAACTGAAAACGAGCCTACCACCTGACCCAGTCATACCACTCCTGGGTATATAACCACAAGAGTCATCCTGTCGCAGAGATACATGCAAATCTATGTTTATTGTAGCTCTCTTCACAATAGCAAAGATCTGGAAAGAACCCACGTGTCCCTCAACCAAAGAGTGGGTAGAGAAAATGTGGAGCATCTACACAATGGAGTTCTATGAAGCGGTAAAGAAAGATGACATCATGAACTTTGCAGGTAAGTGGATGGAACTTGAAGCCATTATGCTAAGTGAAGTTACACAGTCCCAGAAAAACAAACGACAAATGGTATCCCTTATTTGTGGATGCTAGCACCAAATCCCTAGTTGAAAGGCAAGCTGAGCAAAGTTAATGTTACATTTCTTTTTATCTGAAGGCAACTATGCTGTTAAAATGTGAATCCCTTAATGGGCTCTAGAATTAACTGACCACTTATTTTCAGACTTTGTAACTGTGATATATGTATGGAGGGTATGTAGTCATATAATTGAGTAGTATAAAATTAAAGGGGAAAAAGACTGAAAAAAGGATGCAAGACATATATGGCAAAATTACGAACTTGGGTGGGGCGGGGCATGGAAAGGGGAATGAGTCTAAATTGCACTAAGAAATGTTATATGAATTGCACTAAACTTTAATAAAAATATTACATTGTACAAAAAGAGAGAAAACATATAGGGATTTCCTTGAATCCACTGATTTTGGTTTTTTGGATGCTTACCTTTGTGTTGAATACCATTTTATTCACACCAGATGTATAATTATAATTTAATGGAAGCAGAAATGTAAGAAGAATTGAGATGTCAGAAAACAAGAGAGAATGATAGAACTGTTCAGGTGGTGGAATGAGGCTGATTTTTTTTTTGAGGCTGAGTTTATGTCTGCATAGATTGACATGTAGAGAGGTGGGGAGATAGCTCAGTGGTTAAGAGCACTGACTGCTCTTACAGAGGACCTGGATTTGATTCCTAGCACCCTCATTGTGGATAACAACTTCCCTAACTCCAGTTCCAGGGGATTTGGCATCATCTTCTGAGCATTGCATGACATGGTGCACTCACACACATGTGGGCAATACACTTAGACACATAAATTAAAAACACATAAAATAAAATTGATATTTAATTTAGATGTGGTGTTTTTACATCATTTGTTTGTTGCTAAGAAGGGCTCAGATTTGCAGTCCAGCTCCCTCATGAGTAAGCTGATATCCCTAAGGCATTTCACTAAATCAATCTTAGTAGGTCTATTTTCAAGTATAGGTTATTGTGCTAACGCAAAACTTACATAATCTAACATAAGTGTTAGGTAGTTGACAAAATAGATGCTTATTAATGTGATGAAGATATTATTTATGAACTTCAAACTGCCTAAAGTGGTATATACATGCATGCATGTGTTTTAGAAAATACTGTTCTAATCAAGTTTTCAAAAATTATTCTGTGTGAATGAATTGATAACTTTATAACTCAGTTTTTAAAATATTTTTAAAATCTTTTCGAGAAATTCATATACGAGTATTGTATTTGCAATATTCCTACCCCTCCTAGTTCCCCTCCTACTCCTCCCATGTCCCCTCCAGGACCCCACAATTTCTTGTCTTCTTGATCATTATTGTTAGATATACATATACATGTTTACAAATACACACACACACACACACATATATATGTATATATATCAGATTAATTTGCTTCTTTAATGTTTACTTCCAAAGATAAATTCAATGGTCTTCAACTTTGGATGTTTGAAAGTATCCAGTTTCTTATATTCATGTATCTATGCCAGCATATGTACAACCCTAATGAATTTGGTACTTTCATGAACTGAAAATGATGTCAAAGTTAGTCATATAGCCCATATCATTCAATCAGCCAATATTCAAATTGTGATCAGTTACCTAATGAGAAAGAGGCGATTTAAACTTCTTTGTCACTAAACTCTAGTTAAATTTACCCCATGCTCAGTGGGAAGATCTCAAACTTCAGAAATGATAGTTTTTGAAAATAATCAGAATATAAAAATCACCAAGTTAAGGGCATAGATAGAATCTGTCCAGACTCACTGATGGCTGTGAGATGGGAGAGAGAGAGAGAGAGAGAGAGAGAGAGAGAGAGAGAGAGAGAGAGAGAGAGAGCGCTAGCTTTGGAGTATATATTCGTTGCTTTCCTGTCACTGTGACCAAATACCAGACATGATATAAGGGATGAGAGGTTTACTTTGCCTTATGCCTAGAAAATATAGTCTATCATGAAGGGAAGGCATAATAGCAAGAATAGCTCGTGGCTGCTGCCAGCCTGAGGGTGAGGTTGCTGTTACATCATGAGAGCAGTAGGAAGCAGAGGGGTGGAGGTGGAACAGAAGGGTTGTTAATTTCATAGCCTGCCCTTGAGTGACCCACTTCGTCTGGTCAGGCTTCATATCCCAGACATTCTACATCCTCCCAAAATTGTGCCACCATCTGAAGAACACTTTTTTAAACACATGAGCCCAGGGGGACATTTCACACCCATATAATAGCAAAAGAATATTCTGCGTAGACATGTATCTATGCAAGTAATTTAATTACAAGTATATTAGAAAATTCATAGTTTTATGTGAAATATTTAAATAGCAGCAGATGTGTTTGTTTTTATTTTTTGCTTTACCAAAATGTGATCAATTTAAGGATACTTAAAAAAACTCTACTAATTGTATTATCTTATTTCAAAGTTTATTTGATTACACACAAATGTTTATTTCTAAAATTTAAATTAATTTCAGCTAATTCCTAAAACGATAAAATTTGTAGCTATTAATGGCTTAACACGATGTTTCAATTCATGTAACATGTTGTATAATATTTAAATTAGGTTGAACATAGCTCTCTCACCAACCTAATTTTACATTCACCTCTCCTTTCCATATATAGTCACAGCAGAAAGGAAGAGCAGAGAGTCTTGAGTAAGGTGTTAAGAATGATTCCCATTATGTAAGGTATTTATGTATCTTGTTGGCTCCGTGTTAAAATCAACCCAGAAGAATCGATGATTCATTACTGTGAAGGAGAAAATGGTCTGAAAGTTCTCAGAAGACAGGTATGTTTTAAAGACTACTTGACAGGCTATGGCTATGTGGAGCCTTAGAAACGGTGGTGTGATGCTTTGAGTGTCAGTTGTATGGCTGCATAGCATAAACAAAGCCTACTGTTACCTTTGACATCCATGGATATTGTACAGTGCAAACTGCAGTCTAGTCAGGGTCCAAGGGTTGCCAATAAACTTCAGGAGCCCAGAGAGCTACGGATACTTAATTTGCCTAACAATCTGAGTGAGAGACTTTCAGACTTAAAGTCTTAGCACCATCTTTCTGTCTAACCCTGACAGCACAGACAATAATACAAAATCAACAACAATGAATTCTATAGTCATTCTTGTCGATGTTAGTGATCTGCTTGCCAGGCTGAGCTCTGAAAACTGGTACATAAGGGAGATCACGGGTGGCCCTATAATGAAAGTCTCTCAAGCTCTTAACACGTCTTGCCAACCTCACTCCCAGGAAGATGAAAGAAAGTGCACCAAAGAAAAAAATGGATGTCAGTTCAAGGTCAGGTGGCCCATACACAAAACACTGTACACTCAGAAATGGAGAAGGACTTACATTCAAAGACGGCATTAGAGAGTGCCAGGCTTCCTCAGTCCCATTCCAGGGCAAAGGACTTGCCTTCCTGGGCTAATAAAGGACTATTGAGAACAAAGCTATAATGCAGAAGAGGTTGTGAACTACTGTAACCTCAGTTAAACTCATCCCTTTGAAGCACATGTGAGATTTCTTTCTGCTTCGATTTATGACACAGAAGGGATGTGTTTGAGGTCAAGGTAACTGAGTTAACTTTTAGAATTCTGTAGGAATATCTGGCTTTTGTCCTCCTTGAATTACTCCAAATGATCAGTGCTACCATGGCATACAAACTTTTCATTACTGTTATTCATGTGTGATGGTGAGATCAATTTCTCCTAGAAGTGAACATGCCCCTTTCATTCTGAAAATCCTCATGAGCATGATCTTGGACTATGAATTTTATCTCAAAGCTGTCTAGGTGATTCTAACACATTTGAGATTCACACTGAAATGGAAAAAGTAATTTTTAAAAATATTTATTACTTTTATTATGTGTGTATGAGTATATTGCCTGGTGCACCCATGTCATGCAATGCCTTTAGAGGTCAGAAGAAGGAGTCAGATCACCTAGAACTGAAGTTATAGACAATTGTTAGCCACCATGTGGATATTGGAAATCAAATCTTGGTCCTCTGCAAGAACAACCAGTGCTCTTAACTGCTGAGCCATCTCTTCAGCCAGGCCCCCCCCCCCCAAATATTTCCTGTTGTATTTTTGTTTTATTTGTTTACTTATTTTTTGTGTGTGTGTGTGATATGAATGCAGATGCCCATAGAAATCAGAAGATAGATTCCTTGGAACTAGAGTTGTGGCTCAATATGAGCAGGCCAACTTGTGTTTTGGGACACAAAGTGGGTCACCTGGAAGGGTAGCAGACATTATTAATCATTGACACATCTTCTACCCCCGGAAATAAGATTTTAAAGATGTTTTAAAACTAAATAGCTGGGTGTAGTGGCACATGCCTTTAATCCCAGCACTCAGGAAGCAGAGGCAGGCAGATCTCTGTGAGTCCAGCCTGATGTACATAGTGAGCTCCAGGCCAGCTGGGACTAAAGGAAGACCCTGTCTCAAAAAGACCAAAAAAAAAGTAAATAGAAGTAATGAATTATCCAGGTATTGTCTTATAATTTTATCAATAAGAACATAATAGTTTTCAATGTATATGTATGGAAATTTGGGTTGTATTTTTTATTTATTCTGTGTTTTGTATTTTTTTAAATCTTGCTTGGATAAACTTTGTCATAAAATTGATCAAATTCAGGGCCTTACACATGATAGGCAAATGCTTTACTACTTAGCTATACCTAAACTGCCACCAAAGTCTTGCACATATAACATTGTGGATGATTCAAATAACTTTCAGTCCTTCCACATACTTTTTAAAAGTATTTTTATTTTTTGAGAATTCCCTATGATGTATTATTACAGTATTTCTACCCTGCCCAAACCATCTCCAACTCTCCCCAAGTTCTCTGAATTTCTTGTCATCTTCTTCGATTATTGTTACATATACATAAATAAATTTATAAACACACGAGTCCATTCAGTGGTGCTCATGTGTACCATGTAATTTTATTCATTTATTATCTTTATTTTATGTGTATGAGTATATTGCCTGTATAAAAGTGCACACTCATGTCTCTCCAAAAATCCTCCAAATCTTCAGTGACAGATGGGGACTGCTGAGACATCCAGCTTGTGGACTGAGCAACTACTGGGGTTTCAGCCTCTTCAGAGTATAGACTGCCATTGTTGGACTACCCAGGGGATATCACAGAGATCAGTACAGGAAGATCAAGACAGGACATGGTGCTTACTGGACCTCATTTGGTGACCATGGGAAGGAAAAACCCCACTGTGGAGCACAAGGGCAAGACTGAGGGTTGTTTGGGTTTGCCAAGGAGGAAATTTCAAACACTTCCTTCAGGAAAACATGACATCTTTTAGCCTAGTAAAGAAAAAAATATCATAAGCTGAAGATGGAAAACCTATGATGTCATAATCTTGATATATGTAGCATGCATATATGCATATTTTGGAGTGATGTGAATTAGAAGGAACAACAACAGCAACAAAAAGACTGGGCCAAAGAACTTCTGCATCAAAAATTTTAAAAGAGACTGAGATAAAAGATGAAAAAACATGCTTGATAGAAGCTTGGCAGCAGACTACAAGACATAGGTGTAGGAAAAGACTTCCTAAATCAGACAGCAGCTGCACAAGAAATAAGATCGACAATTGACAAATGGGACCTCATTAAACTCAAAAGCTTCTGTACATCAAAGGAAGCAATAAAGGAAGTGAGGAGAAGACCCACAGAGTGGGAGGAAACCTTCACAGCAGATACATCTGACAAAGCATTAATTTCCAGAGTATACAAGCTACTCAAAAANGTGATTTGGCATCATCTTCTGGAAGCATATGCAGGTGACATGGTGCACTAAAACACACCATGTCGGGCATATACACTTCACACATAAATTAAATAACACATAAAATAAAATTGATAGTTTATTATAAGATGTGGTGTTTTTACATCATTTGTTTGTTGCTAAGAAGGGCTCAGATCTGCAGTCCAGCTCCCTCATGAGTAAGCTGATATCCCTAAGGCATTTCACTAAATCAATCTTAGTAGGTCTAAATTTTCAGTTATAGGTTATTGTGCTACACTGCAAAACTTAACATAATCTTAACATAAGTGTCTAGGTTAGTTTGACCAAAAATAGATGCTTACTTAATGTGATGAAAGCCCCATGATTGGGAGGATTTGTAATTGGATATGCTTTGCGAAGAGGCTTGCCGTGGGAGGAGTTTATGAGTATATGATTCAATGCATCGATTGTGGTTTATTAAATACTGTCTAACAAGTTTTTCTCAAAAATTGTGAGATTTTGTACTCATTCTTTATTATCTGGTGTGAAATGAATTGATATTGATTTATAACTCGAGTCAGGATTTTGATGAGCAGGATAGTTTTTGTTATCTTTTGAGAAATTCATAGATACGAGTGAAGTACTTAGTTGATTCTGGGATGTGCAATATTCCTGGGCTATCCGGGGTCCGGTGCGGCCTATGGGTGTCCCCTCGGAAGGGGGAGGGAGGATCGTACTCTCCCATAATGTCCGCCTCCAGGACCCCTGAACTAATTTCTTGTCTTCGTTAGATCCCATTTATGTGTTAAGATATAGCAATATATATCATGGTGAGCAAATACACACAATAGTACGGTCGTCAAGTCATGGGACCACGAGTGTTCATGGAAGGATATATGTCTAAGTGTTATGTCTCGTTCAGATTTAATTTTCGGCTTCCTTTTATATCAGTTACGTCTCATTGATAATTTTCATAGGTCTTCAAACATTTTAGGAGGTTGAAAGTATTCCAGTATCTTTATTATGTATGTTCTACAGACAAGTCATGATGATCTTCTATTACATCACGACCATTTGATTATGGTTTTATTTACATGAAAGCCTCGAAATAATCGTAGGGTGCCCAAATGTTAGTCATATACGCCCTTAAGTATCATTGAGATTGTATATATCTAGATGTCGTTTAGCTCCATATTGACACTAATGTGATTAATCGATGTGATTACACAGCATAGGTCAAATGCAGAAGAGCTGCGATTTATATACTGATCTTTGTCTATACTAATGACATCAGTTAAGTTAAATTTTATTACGCTATTGTTAAGCGCCGGATAGGCATCATGGAGTTGCGGAGTAAAGCTAGTTCACGAAACTTTCAGAAATGAATAATTTTTGAAAATAAATAAGAATATAAAAATCAACCAAGTTAAGGGCATAGATAGAATCTGTCCAGACTCACTGATGGCTGTGAGATGGGAGAAGAGAGGAGAGGAGAGAGAGAGAGAGAGAGAGAGAGAGAGGAGAGAGAAGGAAGAGACGCTTTGGAGTATATAGTTCGATTGCTTTTCCTACGTTCTATCTTCGGAATGTGTACCTAATCCCATTAGACATGATCAATATAGGGTATTGAGAGAGTTTGTTTACTATTTGATCCCTTTTATGCGTAGAATTATTAGTCGGAGTATGGAACGGGAAGGGCATAATTTAGCTAAGATATCTATTGCTCGTTCGGCTGCTGCCAGACCTGAGAGGTGGGTTTCATGTCTTGTTAGCTCATTTCATACGGGAGTTAGTACCGCCTAAGCTAGCCAGGGGTGGAGGAATGAACAGATGGGTGTTGTTTTTAAGTTATAATCTCATAAGCTCTTGATTCGCTGGACCTCTTGGATGTGTACTCTTTCACTTCGTCTTGGTCAGAGGCTTTCTATATCCCAGCACTTCTATAACATTCACTTCTTTTCGCCCAACTATATGAGTGTGGAGATCCGATTTCTTTATCCTGAAGAAACACTTTATTAATTAATAAATCATCGATCTATGATGTGCTTCCAGGGTTGTTTGAACCTTATTACTATATCACTCCCAGAACTAGATTATCCGGAGTAGCAAGAGAGGAGAAAGAATATTTGGCCTGCGTAAGACATGTATCTGAGGTCATGGCAAGGCAGATTTATATTATGCAGAATAATATTAAGAAAATTCAGTAGTTTTTATGTGAAGATCATTTTAACACATAGCAGCAGATGTGTTTGTTTTTTGATAATTTTGCTTGTATACCTAAAATGTGATCCAATTTTTCAATAGGAGACTACTTAAAAAAAACTACATTCTTAGTTATTGGGTGAAATTAATCTTATTTCAAAGTTTATTTGATTACACACAAATGTTTATTTCTAAAATTTAAATTAATTTCAGCTAATTCCTAAGAACTATTAAATATTTTGTAGCTATTATCTCTTACAGCACGTGTTTATAATGTCATGTACATTGTATTAGTATATTTAATAATTAGGTCTGAATCATAGTCTCTCTCACCTATACCTTTTATTTTACACTTTCACACTCTCCTTATATATATAGTCACAGAGAGAAAGGGAAAGAAAGCAGAAGAGTCTTGAGGCTACAGCGGTGGGTATATAGAGAATGCATTTCCCATTGGTGGTTAGAGCGTTATTTAATGTTATCTTTGTTTGCATGTCCCGTGATTTAAAAGAGGTCAACTTCCAATGAGATTGATGAATTCATTTAACTTCAGTGAACTCAGGAGAAAATGTGGTCTGAAAGTTCCCAGAAATTGGTATTTGTTATTAAAAACTGAGCTTGACTAAGGTCTATGTGCTTCACTCGTGGAGACGCTTAGTAGAACGGTTGGTTTACGTGGTAGTGCTTTGAGTGGTCAGCTTGTATGGCATATCGCATTGATTAGCATAAATCAATTATGCTATCTGTTTACGTCTTTTTTGCATTCCCATGCGATATTTTGGTATCAGTGTCAAGAACTGCAGTCTAGTCCATGGGTCCAAGGGTTGCCAGATAATACCACTTCGCAGGAGCTTCCAGGAGCTATTCGGATGACTTTAATTTGCCTACAATCTGATGAGAGACTTCAGACTTAAGTTTAGCTCCATTCTAATATCTTTCTGTCTGATACCCATTTTGGGACAGCTATCGAGACATAATGATACTATGGAATATTTCTAACTGAAAATGTAGGATTTCTTTATTTTAGTCATTTCTTGTCGCCATTGGTTTTAGTGATGACTGCTTCTGCCAGCTCGATGCCCATAGATAAACTGGTACATAAGGGGGAGATCACTGGTGGGGCTCCGTATATGGATATGAAAGTTACCTCTTACTCAGTCTGCTTTATCTACGTTCTTGACCAACCTCACTCCCAGGTATAGATGAAAGAAAGTGCACACACATAAAGAAAAAATGATGGTCAGTTTTGGCATTATTATGGTCAGGGGTGGCATCATACACAAAACACTGTACACTCAGAAATGGAGAAGGACTTACATTCAAAGACGGCATTAGAGAGTGCCAGGCTTCCTCAGTCCCATTCCAGGGCAAAGGACTTGCCTTCCTGGGCTAATAAAGGACTATTGAGAACAAAGCTATAATGCAGAAGAGGTTGTGAACTACTGTAACCTCAGTTAAACTCATCCCTTTGAAGCACATGTGAGATTTCTTTCTGCTTCGATTTATGACACAGAAGGGATGTGTTTGAGGTCAAGGTAACTGAGTTAACTTTTAGAATTCTGTAGGAATATCTGGCTTTTGTCCTCCTTGAATTACTTGGGGTGTGTATCCAAATTGATCAGTGCTACCAGGCATACAAACTTTATCTTACTGGATTGTTATTTCATTTTTTGTTGATTGTTGATGGTGAGATCAAATTTCTCCAGAAGTGAAGGGCATGCCCCTTTGGGGCATTCTTGTAAAATGGCTCATATTGGAGCATTAGATCTTGGACATGAAATTTTTATCTCAAACATTTCTAGGTGATATCCTACACACTTTGAGATACACATACTTGAAATGGAAAAAGTAATTTTTAAAAAAAATATTTAATTACTTTTATTTTTTTTTTTGTTTTTTTTTGTGTGTGAGTATATTTCCTACATATATGTCAGAAGAAGGCATTGGTTCTTCTGGAGCTGGAGTTTGGACAATTGTTAGCCACCATGTGGAGGTGAGATGGAAAATCAAAATCTTGGTCCCTCTGCAAGAAGCAACCAAGTGCTTTAACGTGCTGGGGAGTCCAATCTCTTAAGCCAGGCACCCCCCCCCCAATAATTTCCTGTTTTTTTTTGTTTTATTTTTTACTATATTTTTGTGTGTGGTGTGTGTTGACATGCAGGATAGCCCATAGAAATCAGAAGATAGATTCCTTGGAACTAGAGTTGTGGCTCAATATGAGCAGGCCAACTTGTGTTTTGGGACGCAAAGTGGGTCACCTGGAAGGGTAGCAGACATTATTAATCATTGACACATCTTCTATATAACCTTTGGTTTTGCCCGGGAAATATAGATTTTAAGATAGTTTTTAAAACTAAAATAGCTGGGTGTGGTGGCACAATGCCTTTAATTCCAGAACTCAAGGAAGCAGAGGCAAGGCAGAGTACTCTTGTGATGTCCAGGCCTGATGTAACATCAGATGAGCTCACAGGCCAGCTGGGACTAAAGGGAAGACCCTGTCTCAAAAACAAACAAAAGAACCAAAAAAAGTAAAATAGAAGTAATGATTTCCAGGTGAATTGTCTTATATTTTTTATCTAAAAATATATGAACCATATATAAATGTTTTTCAATGTATATTATTGTATTTTGGAATATTTTGGTTGTTATTTTTTTTTATTATTTCTGTGTTTTGTATTTTTTTAAATCTTGCTTGGATAAACTTTGTCATAAAATTGATCAAATTCAGGGCCTTACACATACTAGGAGCGAAATGCTTTTATTAGGTCTCCTACTGTAGCTATACTAACTCTTGCACGCGGAAAGTCTTGCCACATATTAACATATGGTGGATGATATCACATAATTTCAGTCCTTCACATTACCTTTTTAAAAGTATTGTTATTTTTTGAGAATGTCCTCTCCTATAGGATTGTATTATTAGCACAGTATTTCTACCTGCCAAACCCATCTCCAAGCCTCCCCAAGTTAACTCTTTAATTTCTTGTCATCGCTTCCTCTTCGATTATTGTTAACAATGTATACATAAATAAATTTAAAACACACGAGTCCATTTCGTGGTGCTCATGTGTACCAATGTAATTTTATTCATTTATTATCTTTGGAGTGATGTATGAGTATATTGCCTGTATAAAAGTGCACACTCATGTCTCTCCAAAAATCCCCCAAACCTTCAAGGTAACAGATGGGGACTGCTGAGAACAATCCCAGGGCTTGTGACTATGAGCATCACTACGGGTTTCACCTTTTCAAGAATATATTTACTGCTCATTGGAGTTGGACTACCCAGGGGTATCACAGAGATCAGTACAGGAAGATAAAGACAGGACATGGTGCTTGCTGGACCTACATTTGGTGACCATCAGTGGTTGGAAGGGAAAACCCTAGTTTGGAGCACAAGGGCAAGACTGAAGGGGTTGTTTTGGGTTTGCTAAGGAGGAAACTTCAAGCACTTCCTCAGGAAAAACATGACATCTTTTAGCCTAGTAAAGAAAAAAAAATCATAAGCTTGAAGATGGAAACTTGTGTCTCTATAGATCTTGAATATATGTAGCATGCACATGATATGTATTATTTTTTAGGCATGTTGAGTTGGTGTAAATTAGAAGGAACAACAACAGCTAGCAAAAGACTGGTCCAATAGCTTCTTGCATCAAAAACTTAAAGCAGATTGAGATAAAGATGAAAAAAACAAAATGCTTGAGCTCTGGTTGGGCTTGTTGTGGGGGCAAAGAAGGGGGATATGATCTCTAGTATTTTGATTGGAAATTTTTGTATGGATGCCTAAAGCGGTGCTGGGCTGAGAGAGTATGGCCTAGCGGTTAAGAGATGGCCGGGACCTTGCTTTCTTACATGTATGGAACCTCGGGTTCGATTTCCCATGCACACGGCACCATGGCTGTGTGCCGAGAACGGTCTGAAATCTCCAATTCAGGAGAACTCCCAGTTCCAGGGGAATTCGCGACCCTCTTCTCTTCATGGAACGCCGCGGCATTGCACGACACGGGTGCACAAAAACTTGCATGCAGACAGTACATTTATACACATACAAAAATAAATAAAATAAAAAAAAATAAAAATTAAAAAAAAATTGGCTTTGGGAAAAAAAAACAAATAAGGATTTGGTGTTAGGATCCACAGATGAGGGACACCATTCTTCCTTTGTTTTTCTAGGACTGTTTTACTTCACTGAGCATGATGGCTTCTGGTTCAATCCATTTACCTGAAAATTTCATGATGCTGTCTTTCTTCACCGCTGCATAGAATTCCATTGTGTGGATGTACCACATTTTCTTTATCCACTCATCAGTTGAGGGACCCTTGGGTTGCTTCCAGCTCTTCACTATTGTGAAAAGAGCTGTAATAAGCATGGATGTGCATGTATCTCTGTGATAGGAGTAAACTTATTGAAATATGTTTTTAAAGTTTTAAATAAAATCACTTTATTGTAATGACCTCACAAATAAAACCATTACATAGCTAAAAAACCCCAAAGTGCACCCATATCATGCAATGCCTGCAGTGGTCAGAAGAGGGTGTCAGATACCCTGGAATTGGAGTTAAGACAGATGTTAACCACTATGTGGGTGTTGGGAACCAAGCCTGGCTCTTCTGCAAGAGCAGTCAGTGCTCTTAAGTGCTGAGGCATCTCTTTGATCTCCCATGTAATTAAAAAAAAACTTCATGGTTTTATTAGTTGAAGACAAAATTTCATTCTTTCTCAGTGATCTCTTTATCATCATTTAAAATATATGTGGAGCAAGGATTGCCAAGACAAAGGTGACTTTGTTTTTGTATGGAAAACATGGAACTATCAGCCAAAGGCTATTTGATCACATCCACAGATAGACAATAATTTAAATTATTAAGTCACTTTGTGCTAAATATTTGTCTCCTCCCCAAATTCATATTACTGACATTCTAACTTTCAAGCTGATGAGATTGGAAGGTGGGCCATGAGAAATAATTCAATCATGAGTCTGGAACTCTTAGGGTCTTCCACAGAATCCTTTTTCTGCTTTGGCAATATGATGGCACAGCAAAAAGCCAGCTGTCTATGAACCGAGGAAAGGTTTCTCATCAAACATCAAATGTGCTGATTCCTTGTTTTGAGCTCTCAACTTTAAGACTCCATGAAATAAATGCTTAGGTGATCCAGCATTTTGTTATAGCAGCTAGCATGAACTAAGACATATAACATTGCTTTAATTTTATATTTTATTAAAAATAAAATACATCAGAAATAGTTTGCACTTCTCCCTGAATGTCCTAGGCTTTTTATTGTGTTCCTTGTTTGTAGCATCCTGGCTCTGTGGCTGATTTACCATAATCTTCTTAAGTATGTATGGTAGCACTTGTATATGACTAATAGTTTAGGGTCTATTCAGTGTTAAATTAAAAATTGCTCAGGGATAGTGATTAGATGCCCTGGAAATATAATATGGAAATTGAATGCTGAGAAATGTGGTGTTCTTATTGATTTTGTTGCTTTTATGCTGTTGTGCACAGTTGCCACATAGTGACAGGGTTCTGAACCCGCCTGTCAGTCAGGAGTCAGAGGAAAGATTTCAGAAAGCAGGGCCATCTGTGAGAGAAATTCAATTACTGTTGGGGAAATAAATGTAATCTATATTCATGTGTTTTATAATCTAGTTACTTATACAGGATAATGTCTTAGATATATTCAACCCTGGAAAGGTGGCGCATAACTTTAATCCTAGCACTCGGGAGGCAGAGGCAGGCAGATCTTTGTGAGTTCAAGGCCAGCCTGGTCTACAGAGTGAGTTCCAGGACAGCTAAGGCTACAGGGAGACTCTTTTTCAAAAAGACCAAAAAAAAAAAAAACCCCAAACAACCTCCCCCCCAAAAAACCTTATATGAAGTACAATAAACAAAAAGCTAAATGATACTAATCTTACTTTATTTTTTCTTTTGTCCAGCTGTCCATGAACTCACTATATAGACCAGACTGGCCTTGATCTCACAGAGATCTGCCTATCTCTGCCTTCCTCCTGAGTGCTAGGATTAAAGGCTTGTGCTACTACGCCAAGCCTATTTATTTACTTATTTATTTTTATCTTTGGTCTTTTTGAGACAGGGTCTTCCTTTAGTTGCTGCTCCTCCAAAGGACCCAAATTCAGTTCCCAACACCCACACCAGGCAGCTCACAACTGNCACACACACACACACACACATATATATAAAATTATGTATATAATTTTATAAAAGTACATATATATGTACTCTTATAATATATACTCTATATTATATTTTCTAAAATGGTGGCTAAGGGTCATTGAGATACCTATATAGGCAAAATGCTTTCCATTAAGTGTGTTTTTAAATTTTGTATTTTTTTATTATTTTTTATGTGTATGAGTGTACTGTCTGCATGTAGGTTGGTGCACCCGTGTCATGCAATGCCACAGAGGTCAGAAGAGGGCATAGGATTCCCCTGGAACTGGGGTTAAAGATGGTTCTTAGCTGCCATGCGGGTGCTGGGAATCAAACCCGGGTCCTCTGTAAGAGCAGTCAGTGCTCTTAACCACTGAGCCATCTCTCCAGCCCCGCATTGTGTTTATTAGAGTTAAGTGACCTGGGACCCACAGGATGGAAACAGAGAACCAACTCCCAGAAATTGTCTTCTGATATCCACACATGTGCCATGGCCACAGGTCTTGGCATATATACGTGCACATATACAAGGATAAATAAATAACAGGACTGCCAGAGAGTGTCTCACTAGCTGGGTGGGTTAGCCAAATCCCATGATGCCAGATCACCTTTTTCCAGCTTGGTGACCAGTCCCAGTCACACTGATCCAAGACTCACACCTTCTTTCCTTAGCTCCATAGATCTGGCCCAGCTGACCCCTGTTACTTCCACTTGGGCCTAGGTTCCTTAGCCTGGCTGGAGAGTTCCTGAATAGCCTGCCTGCATCCCTCCAGTTCCTCTAATAAAAACATCAAGTGAGAACCTGAAGCAAAGACCAACTGAGTATCCTTACCTCATGAGAAAATAACCAAGCTACATCAAAAATATAAACAAAATCAAACTTCAACTCAACAAAGGCAGGCTTGAGTTTCATTTCAGACACCCAACCAACAAAAGAAATCCATATGATAAAACCACAATGAAAAAAATCAAATAATATAAAAAGCAAAGAAAATATGTCCCCACAAAGTCCCACCAGTCCCATATAAGTGTTCTATAATGAAGGGTACCTAAAGGAACCCCCAGGGCAAAGAATTTAAAACAACAACATAAACATGATCAAATAATTCAATTAACTTAAAAAGACACAAACAACTCACAGAGGATAGGGATACACTGCAGTAAAATCCATAGACTGGATGAGAAAATGTCAAAATTGAAGAAATAGATTAAAAATATAGGAAAATGTTATGCCAGCATATCTTTTAGAAATTAGGTGTTTGGGCTGGAGAGATGGCCTAGCGGTTAAGAGCACCGACTGCTTTTACAGAGGACCCGGGTTCGATCCCCAGCACCCACA
>VZQC01015757.1:0-19972 GCA_009823505.1 Rhizomys pruinosus
TCCTGCTGAATATTGGAAACTTGTATTACACCAAATTCATTAATTATTGAGCCATTAAAATATGATTACATTATGAATTGTTTGGCTGCACGTGTTATATATATTCCAGGATGATACCAATGAAAAATAAATTTTTTCTCTTTATTTTTTTATCACACCAAGTGCCAGAATAGTAAAAATTATTTGAAATAGAATGCCAAATTTATGGTATTATAATTATAATGTGGTTCATGTTATCATAACCATTTGCATGTAGAACCTATATATTTGCCATCCAGTATCCCATTATTTCAATGCATTGGGCATCTACATTACATGGATTATAAATATATAAATTATTTAGCATTATATCACGGATGACATTTAGTTAGTACAGTATTAATTTTGTCCTTAACCTGGAGGTCATTTTGATGGATTGACTATAAGAGGGAGAAGTGTATAGTATCTCTGTGGTTGACATTTGCTCCCTATTGTGGAATTTGATCTTAAAGTCTCTATTCATGTTTAATTAAATATAAGGTATGAGGTCTAAGTCTACAAAAATAATCAGTGTGACCCTGCATGCAGTTTTATTTTGTCCCTTGAAGATGCTGAGTTAGGTTTTTACATTTTCCTCTTTGTAGCTTTTCCTTGCTCCCCATCCTCCTCCTCTTCCTTTGTTTTCAGCCTATATCTAATACCTCATTTATGATAAGATACTTTATTATTATTACTATTATTGTTGTTATTATTATTGTCCTTCCTTGTTTTTCAGCACCATCACTGCTACCATGATATAAGGTTTTGAACCAGAGATAAATCAGTTTCAATGTAGTTGATAACCTACTGTATCTTTCTTGAGGTTTTTGATGCTGTTGCAGCAATGGTAAATCCTCTAAAGTAGACCATTTCTGAGGCTCACTCTGGTCTCTCTGATCTCACAGTTTCATCTTTCCGATCTTTTATCTTTACTCTCTATAGTAGGGAAGCAGAACACACAGAAGAACATTGAACTATGTTTTTATTCCTTTTTAGTTTCTTAGTATTTTATTTATTTATTTATTTATTTATTTATTTATTTATTTATTTGTATTTTCAAGACAAGGTCTCTCTGTAGCCCCAGCTGTCCTGGAATTCACTCTGTAGACCAGGCTGGCCTTGAACTCACAAAGATCTGCCTGCCTCTGCCTCCCAAGTGCTGGGATTAAAGACTTGTGCCACCACACCCAGCTTATTTTTTATTTTTAACTCGGATGCAGTAACTATACATAATAGATGACATTACAAGACATTTACGTGATGTGAAATGGTCTGGTTAGATATCACCTCAAATGTGTGATCTCTTTGTTCTGGGAACAGTCAAACTCCTCTTTATGCAGTATTGTGAACTATTCAACTACTTAATGTCAACCAGTTGTCTTACTGGGCAATGAAATGTTAGAGGCTATTCCTCCTACCCTGTCAAAGCCAACTCTCTCTATTCTTTCATCTTTCATTTATGAGGTTTAAGAGTTTATACATTTTTATATTTTCTTTGTTGTCATCAGACTGTGTTTGGTAAGAGAGTATTTAAATGCTTGCTTTCAAGTTGTCATTCTTTCTAGAAGTATAATCTGTCATATTTAGACATTTCACCACCAAACATCTATTATTATTCTGTATTGAATTAACAGTGGTAGTCTCAGGAGCTATTGAGTTTATGACATTGGATTATCTTACTGTAAATTGTAAACATGGTGTGTTTTCTTGCCCACTGAGCTGTCACTTCTCAGTACCCAATGTCTCTAGGAACTAGTTAACCTCCTACTACTATTTTCTTCATTCTGAAATCTTGAGGAATCATAGAAACCAGAGTCTATTGGTGTTTCTTAGGTTGAATTTCATAAAGATTTTCTTTTTTAATTTTTTTAAAAATTTTATTTATTCTTGGATGTGTATGAATGTACTGTCTGCATGTCAGTTTGTGCACTCGTGTAGTGCAATGCTGTGGATGTCAGAAGAGGGTGTCAGATTCCCCTGGAATGCCTCCCCTGGAGGCACAAGACAATGATTTCAAACAATTAAAATATGTTCAGGGAATTCGAAGAGGATATGAATTAAACCTGAATGAAGATAGTGAAAACAGAAACAGTTGGATGAAATAACACAAACTAGTAAAAAATGGAACGAGACTCCAATAAAGAGAATCTTTGAAGAGAATGAAATCTCTTTTATTTTGAAATTTTATTTTGAAATAAAAAAAACTCAAGAACTCAAACAAAAAGCTTAGAGGAAGTAAGCAGCAAGGAAGTGGAGGAAATGGCACAAAGAACACGAGACCTTGAATACAAGCTTGGGGAAACGGATCAATCCGCCAAAAAAAGTCCTATCTAAAACAAGCCAGGAAATCCAAGATCTCTCAGATACTACAATGGATCTATAGAACAGAGGCATAGAAGTTAGAGAAGTAACCCAGTAAAAAAAGAACCAAAATATTTTAAATAAAATCAAGGAAGAAAACTCCACAAACTAAGGAAAGATACTTATAAGGATATAAGAGGTATACAGAACACATAGTAGACAGGACTAGAAAATGACCTCCTCCCATTGTATAATAATCAAACTCTAAGTGTATACAACAAAGGAAGTATATTGGAAGTGGTGAGAAAGATCAAGTCATATATAATGGCAGGCCCCTCAAAATAACAGCTGACTTTTCACGGAGACTATGAAAGACAAAGGACATGGGCCAGTGTCATACACGTTATGAAAGAACACATATTTGAGCCAAAATTATTATATCCAGTAAAACTATCAATTGTAATTGAAGGAGAAAGAAAAACTTTCCATGATAAAAACAGATTTAAGGAATTTATGCCCACAAAACCAGCTCTGAGCACATCAAAAGTATAATACACCATTATCAGTTTGACTTAATCTGAGTTATGTAGGGATGCTTCCACATATTAAAATAAATCCATTAAGGCAGTCTACCACATAAAGAAACTCAAGGACAAAAACTACATGATCATAACTCACAAGATGTAGAAAAAGACTTTGCCAAAAATTGAACATTCATTCATGATAAAAACCATAGAGAGCCTAGCCATATCTCAATGTCATAAGGGCAATATATCCTAACAAGTCCACAGTGGACAGCACATTAAATGGAGAAAAACTGAAAGAATTTACATTAAAATCAGGAATAAGAAAATAACGTGTAGTTTCTCCATTCCTGTTCAAACTATTACCTGAAGTTGTAGCTTGAGCAATAAAACAAACAAATAAATAAATAAAACAAATGTAGGAGCTGAAAAGGATACAAACTGGAATGGAAGATGAACCATAATATCTTTATTTTCAGACGATAGGTTTCTAGGTATAAATGTCCTGAAGAATCCATCAGAAAACTCCTGGAGATGATAAATCCATTCACTGAACTATCATGTGATAAAAATTAGCATTCCTCAACTCAACAGTTTTCCTATACACCACCAACAAACATTTTGAGAAAGAAATCTGGGAAATGAGTCTATTCATGATAAAATTCTTTGAAATAGACCTAACAAAGGAAGCAAAAAGACTTGCACAATAAAACTTTAAGACACTGAATAAAGAAATTGAAGATTAATATTGGGAAAATGGCCATTCTACCAAAAGCAATTTAAACTTTCAATGCAATAACCATTAAAATTCCAACAAAATTCTTCACAGAAATTTAAAAAATAATCTCAAATTCCACATGGAAACAAAATGCCCAGTATAAGCAATATAATCATGAATGCTGTAGCATTCAAATGATTTCAAATTATACTACAGAACTATAGTAATAAAAACAGAATGTCACTGGCCTAAAAACCAGAAAAATTGATCAGTGGAATAGAACTGAGGACCCAGTAATAAGCCCACACACTTATAGTCACTAGGTTTTTGGCAAAGGAGCCAAGAATATACACTGGAGGAAAGATAGCATGTTAAAACCTGTGCTTGTCTAACTAGATAACTACATGTAGAAGAAGGAAAGTAGATCCTTTCTCACTCTCTCACCATGCAGGAAACTCAACCCCAAATGGTTCAAGGGAAATCTTAACCCTCTCAAAACAGGAAAGATCCAAAAGACAAGCAAGGACAAATAATGATGAGAATATGGAGAAAGGTGAACTCTTATCCATTGCTGGTGGTGGTGAAAACTGGTGCAGCCACTACAGAAATCAGTGTGGGGATTCCTCAAAATGCTTGAAATTCATCCAGCCATACCATTCTCTGGCATATAACAATAAACTCACTCCATACTCAACTACACAAATACCTGCTCATCCATGTTCATTGCTGTCTTTTTCATAATAGTCAGAAATTGGAAACAAACTAGATGTCCATCAACTGATTAATAGATAATGAAGGTGTGGCACATACATACAAAAGAATATTGTTTACATAGTGAAGAGAAGAAATTCTGAAATTCACAGGTAATGAAAGGAACTGAAAAGAACCATCTTGAATGAGGTTACCTAGGCTCAGAAAGACAAATGTCACATGTTCTCTCTCTCGTTCCTGGAAACTAGCTTTGAAATCTTAGACATGCAAGACACTTGTTTCAAATTGAAAATTCACAAAGGGGGCTGGAGAGATGGCCTAGCGGTTAAGAGCACCGACTGCTCTTACAGAGGACCCAGGTTCGATCCCCAGCACCCACATGGCGGCTGAGAGCCATCTGAAACTCCAATTCCAGGAGAACTCCAGCTCCAGGGGAATCCGAGACCCTCTTCTGACCTCCGCGGCATTGCACGACATGGGTGCACAGACTTGCATGCAGGCAGTACATTCATACACATACAGAAATAAATAAAATTAATAAAAAAAAAGAAAAGAAAATTCACAAAGGCCAGGTAACTAATAAATAGCCATGGGTGGTAGGGGGAGACTTTTTGCGAGGGATGGTAGCGGGAAATGGAAATATTATACTAGGAAGAATGGGAGGGAAAGGAAGTACAGGGAGAGATAAGATACATTAAAGGCCTTTAGAAAAAGCCATATAGAAATCTACCCCTCTACAGGACTCTTTTTTGTTTTTTTGTCTCCCTGAAGCCCCAGCTGTCCTGGAACTCACTCTGTAGACCAGGCTGGCCTTGAACTCACAAAGATCCGCCTGCCTCTGCCTCCCAAGTGCTAGGATTAAAGGCGTGCGCCACCAGACTCTTAAGAGATTCAAAGGAATTAGCCCTTTCTAGACATCATAGATAATGATAAAATCTTTCAGTGCCAGGAATGGACTCCCTCTCTAGAAGCTGTTTACCATGGGTACTGATGACCCTCCAACAATATTGGTCATTGACCCTGTCCAGAAGTGGATGGTAAGACCATATTGCTGAAGAGACTGCATACATATGAGTTGTAGAATAAAGAGGAGAATTCAAGCTGGTGCTGACTTCAGAGCCTTATCTGTACTGGCCAGGTTTCATAGTGCTAGTAGGTGGTATGCAAGCTACCCGAAGGAAAAAAAAATCACCCTTACCCAGTAATGAATATTGTGAAATATAATAACAACTACCCTAAAAGATATTGATGCAATAGTGGCACAAATATTATGGGATTAATTATTATTATTATTATTACTATTATTAGGTAAAGATATTACTTTTATCTAAATTAACATGTAAGCTGTCCAGCATCTGTCCTGGTGTGAGATACTTAGAGAAGATCTTAGCTGCCATGTGCTAATTAGAGAAATTTTAATTGGATTTAAGGTACACTTCATAGGACAGAGCCTATATCTGACACATTGATATCAAGGTTAAGAAACTGAGACTACACAGTTCATATGACATAGGGGAGAAACTAATACTAGTTTTCTAAAAATCGTTATATTAAAGTGACTCTTAATGATTTATTGTCATACCTATAGATTAATACACCTCTCAGTTCTCACCAAAGACATTTCATTATGTAACAGGTGGTGATTAATGCAGGTTCTCACAAGTGAACAATGCACAGAGAAAATGAGGCTTCAGAGTGGCTATCCCTAATTAACACACCTACATCAAATTTCTGATCCTAAAACACAGGATTCATTGCAGAAGACAGGATGGAAAGATTTTTTTTTAATTTTATTTATTTCTTTTATGTGTATGAATGTACTGTCTGCATGCAGGTCTGTGCACCCGTGTCATGCAATGCCATGGAGGTCAGAAGAGGGTGTTGGATTCCCCTGGAACTGGAGTCAAAGATGGTTCTAAGCTGCCATGTGGGTGCTGGGAATCAAACACAGGTCCTCTGCAAGAGCAGTTGGCGCTCTTATCCACTAGGCCATGCCACAGATAGTGGGTGACCACAAGAATCAGAGCTTTCTAGATAGATTATCACTTACACATATAAACTCACAGCACCTACACTCGGTTCCCAGCATCCACGTGGCAACTCACAACTGTCTGGAAGTCCAGATTCTGGGGATCCTCCTCTGGGCTCTCTGGGCAGTCCATGTAGGCTGTGCACTTACATACATGCAGACAAAATACTCAACCACATAAGAAACGAATAACATTTTAATTCCCAGAAATCCTACAGGTCTGTATTGTGATTCATATTTTATAGAGCAGTTTATGCTAGCAGTTAGGTACTCAAGAAGAGGAGCAGGTTTGAGTAAGTTCTATAATGACTCATTATTCAATTTGAGATTCCTATGGAAAATTCAGTAACAGTTTCACTTGAAAATGAAGATATGAAATGTAATGTTGAGAGCTAAGGTAAAATAATATGAGAATACATTTATATATTGAAAATAATTGAAGGATTCAGAGATATGGGATTTTTGAAGATGCTAAAGTAGATCTTCAGTGTGAGGCTTTAAGGGAAAGATATTACTTTTATGTAACTTAACACATAGGCTGTCCAGCATCTGTCCTGGTAATTGTGAGATACTTAGAGGAGAGCTTAGCTGCCATGTACTAATTAGAAAAATTTTAAAAATTTCAATCTGGGGGTAGTTTGTAAACTTTGTATTGAACCAACTATATTTAGATGCATTTCTTTCCAATGAGCATTTCAAATTTGTGAATTTTAGTAAATGTGTGTATGGATCCTTTTGTGTTGTAGTGTATCAGTACAAAAGGAACTTTTGTTCCTCTTTGTAGCTTAATGTGCTACTAATGAGTGCTGTTTTTCTGAATATCAGTTGATGGGAATTGATATTACTTTCATGTTTTAGCTACAATAATCAATTGTATTATGAACATTACTTTATAAGGTCTCATAGTTTAATTTTTGCCATTTATACATGTGCATATTGCATATAGGTACATATTGATGAACTTATACTTCTTACAGGGTTTACTTCATTTATTTATTTATTTATTTATTTATTTATTTATTTATTTTGGTCTTTTTGAGACAGGGTCTCCCTGTAGCCTCTGCCTCCCGAGAGCTGTGATTAAAGGCATGCACCACCACTCTCTGCAGCTCTTTAGATTTTAAACATCTAATCTGCCTTAAACATATCTGGTTTGTTTTCCCTATTTTTTTCTTCCTTCCTGAGGTATTTCACCATTTAGTGTTTATCTACCTTGTGTTACTGTTTCAAGAGAACTGTAGAGTCACCCTAGTCCTTGGGTGGGTGACCTAAGATAAGGGCAACCTCCAGTCAAAGACTTTCCCACACAGAGAGTGAAAGAAGCTAGAAGGTTAAGGGAGCTTTCAATAAAACCAGAGTACATGGAAGGGTCAATGTACTTTGGAAAAGGGGGCAAGGAGGGTGAACCAGGCAGAAAACAGAAAGCCAGTCACATCGATTCTTTGTCGTTTGAAGCTTTGTCCGAGGTAGACATGAAAACTGCTTTTTGCCTAGGATGAGCTCCAGGAGGGGAAATCAGCAGCCACAGTTAACACCCTTGCTCTTTATAGTCACAAAAGTTTTCTCTGTTTGGCACAAAACTCAGGATGGATGTTTCAGATACAAGGTGTACAGAAATAGATAACTGGATTTATGACCACAAATTTACATTTTCGATTTATAAGCTTTGAGCTGGGAAGGAAGGCTAATTGTGTTTACTGTGGTAAATTTACCCTTCACCTTTGTGGTCAGGTTAGGGCCCCGAGTTTCCCTTCTGTCACAATTATTCTTGAAAAAGAATAGTTAATTTTAGGATACTTCAGAAATGTTAGCACTCAAATATTTTAAGCTCCATCACTGAGAATCTGCTTCCTCTCCTTATCTCCTAACTACTTGCTTACCTAACATTAGAACATGTATATGTACCTGTGTGCCTATGTAGCTAACAACAACTCGAAGGGGCGCAGTTTGAAAGCTTTTCTTGGATGTCTGTTCTCTTACATTAAACTTTCCATTTTCAGTAAAAGTGCCATTTTCTTTTGATTACTACATCATCACTAAACAATATAATTTAAACACAGAAGCAGCTCTACTTACAATACACCTATGTTTCCATAAATGTACCCTAAATTGAAAATATCACAAGTAAATATACACTTGCTAACCTAATTTGCCCAGTGCTATAGTTTAGCTACAGCTTTACCTTGCTTCCACAGCTAATAGAGAGTCTCCATGTACTGACACTGTCTAGTGTTTAAAGAAAATATTCCTATGGAGGTATAAAGAGATGGCTCAGCAATTAAGAGACTTGCTGCTCTGGCAGAGGACCCACATTTGATTCTCATGAATCCAAAAGGGCAGCTTCTAACTTCAGGGAGGTCTGACAACCCTTCTGTCCTTTATGGACACCTGGGCTCACATGTACACACTCACACAGACACATAATTAAATTATTTTTAAGTACAGTATTATGGAAAATACATTAGTAGTCAAAATTCAAAGTACAACTTTCTATCAAATATGGATCATTTAAAAGTATCTTAAAAATTGTCAAATTCAGCCAGGTGTGGTGGTGCACACCTTTAATCCTAGCACTTGGGAGGCAGAGGAAGCCAGATCTTTGTGAGTTCAAGGCCAGCCTGGTCTACAGAGTGAGTTCCAGGACAGCTGGAGCTACAGGGTGACTCTGTCTCAAAAAGACCAAAAGAAAAATTGTCAAATTCAAATTATCTTTAGTCATAGACCATCTGTATTACTAATTGCATTCTCCTTTTTATTTAAAAACTAGACATTTAATAACTGGACTTTATATAAGCCAGAGGATGTCTTTCTTCATTAAATATTGCAGAAAATCACATTGTAATTTTTCATTTTAAAATAGACTAAAAATGAGAAAATATTATTAATGCCATCAAATGACTGTCTTTATTCTCCTAAAATTCCTATGCTGAGGGCTGGTAAGATGACTGCAAATAAAGGCACTTGTTCCTGAACTTCTTGACTTACATGCAATTCCCAGGACCCACCATGTGAAAGGAGGGAATCAACTCCCGAAAACTGTCTTTTGACCTCCACCTGCATGCTTTGGGAAAAGTACAAAATGGTACACAGATACACAGAAAATAAATTAATACACAATTTAAACAGTTTATGTGTTAAATCCTATGCACCGATGTGATGCATTAGGCTGTATGATTTTTGGAAGGCAGTTAGGTCTGAGGGTAGAGACATTATGAATTGATTTATTGCCTTTGTTATATAAAGGGACCAGCTAGGACCACGTAAGAGCACAATCTGCAGTCTACAAGCTGGAAGAGACCCCTCACATGATCTTACTACCCTGTACTCTCACACTGAGTATTTCCACTGAGAGATACAATTCTGTTGTTTCAAAGCCCCTCCATCTATGGTTTGATTTAGAAGCCCCTCACCAGAAGATAGTATCTCTCCAGCATTGTCCTCTCTTTCAACATTTTAGGTCTCATAGTTTATTCACTCCTATTCTCACATCCTTTTATTCTTTACATCATACAGTTCTGGACATTATGGTATGTAATGTGTTAGCTGTTTAGAAATATCAAGAACAATTCATTTTGGAAAATACATTTAGGATTTGGACTTAATTTTATGTGTCAACTAGATGAAATCAATTGATGCATAAGTTATCTGGCTAGTCATTCCTTCTAGGGCTTTCTGAAAAAAATATTTCTGGGAAAAACTAGTATTAGACTCACTAGAGTGAGTAGAGTGCATTGATTTACCTCACCAGTGTGGCTGGTTATTGTGTAATCCATGAGGATCCCAAACTAAGCATCAAAGTGGAAGGAGGAATGTTCCCAAATCCAAGATCAATATCATGAGGTAAGAATTGGGTTTTTCAGGACTTCAGATACAGATTAGACTGTACTACTGGATTTCTGGCTCTAAGGCCTTTCAACTGCACCATTGGCTTTACTGGGTCTTTGCCTTGAAGAGAAGGGAAAAAGGGAAGGAGGGAGGGAGGGAGGAAAGGAGGAGAAGAGATGGAACAAGGGAAACAGTTGTCAGCCTCTGTAATCGTTTGAGATAATACATCTTTTCTAGATCTGTTTGTTTTTTAATGTGGCAGTTCTGATCAGCACCGGTTGTATGGTGTATCTGTGTATGTAGTTATGTTTTCAGATGGTCATGAGTATGTAGGTGCGCTTGTGTGTTTGCTTGAGTTTTCTTGTATGACCACACATGTTTGGAGACCAGGGGTCAACCTCAAAGGTTGTTGTTCAAGAATTGTTCACCTTGTTTTTGCAGACAAGATATCTCACCTCTGGGAACAAGCCAGGCAGTCTAGACTGGGTCATCATCCCTCTGCGCTCTGCCTATTTCTGCCTCCACAGTCCTGGTATTTTAAGTGCACACCACATCTTCCTGTCTGATATTTATTCTGGGGACTGAACTCAAGTCTTTATATTGGCAAAGCAAGCACTTTAATGACATGTCTCTCTAGACTGAAGAGATTTTTAACAATACCTTTTTTTAACAATACTTAATAATGCATATAACTTGGTTTTATAGATAATGAAAAGAGATTAGAAATATTTCTATAAGGACTTCAGAATTATATGTGTACAAATATGAAAATAGTTTTAGATAATATTGTATGCAGACAGATTTCTTTTGAAGTTATTTAGCATTTTACATCATATTCGGAATTTTCATTTTGTGCACTGCATTGGATCTTTTTCAGTGTGTAATTTTACCACTTCTGCAATATAGAAATAATGAAAAAGGATGGTTCAATGAGAACACTTAGAATTTGGTTCTGACTGATTCTTATTTCCATTTTGTTCATGCAATGTGTTTGATGATCTATTTAGCCCTACTAGTTTCCTTTATTTAAAATGTAATAAAGTGATTCTTTAAAAGACACAGCAAAAAAGTAACATAAAACTTCAATTCTTGAATTAAACTTATTATTTTGTCTAATGTATCACTTTACTACCAGATAACTTGCTCAATTATTCTGATCTATAAGTACCAACATTTCTTTGTGTTTTCAATAATCAAAGACTAAAATTATATCACAACTCATATTTTCATTTTAAAATCTGCTTAGGATTATGAAGTATTATTAAGAAATTAAAATAAATTAGTATTGATTTTGAAGTGCACTAAAATTACACATGGAAGCAACATTTATAAGCAGGAAATGACAGGATGTATTTGAAGAAAATATAATTAATTTGAATAATTGTCACTTCAATATACTAATTAAAAGTAGACTCAAATGAAGAATTTCAGCTTAGAGAGATGGCTCTGTAGTTAAGAGCACTTGATGCTTTTGCAGACTACCATGATTCAGTTCTCAACAATCATGTAGCAGTTAAGAACCGTCCACACTCCAATTCCAAGGATCCAGTCAGTGCCTTCTTCTGAACTCCATGGACATATGGTGCACTTACCTGCATGTAGACAAAATACACACATGACTTTATATTAAAATATAAGTATACTTAATTGGGGTAGAGTGATAAAAAGAAAGAGAAATAGAAGAGTCATTAAAGGTAAAATAAAGTGAATAATCTGGGTCGTTAATATAAAATATGAGTCCAAATAGTGAGCAAGAATTTTTAAGAAAAACAGAAAAAGGAGAATAAAACAAGACATTTATTGCTTTGTTCTATAAAGGGACTGGGTAGGATCATGTGAGAGCACAATCTGCAGTCTACAAACTGGAAGAGGCCCCTCACATCATCTAGCTACCCTGTACTCTCACACTGAATATTTTCAGAACTTGAAGGAAGTAGTCAGTTAATATTCTGTAATTTCACACTCTGATTTATTTATTTATTTATTTATTTATTTATTTATTTATTTATTTTTATTTAATTTTGTCTTTTTGAGACAGGGTCTCCATTTAGCTCCAGCTGTCCTGGACCTCACTATATAGAGCAGGCTGGCCTTGAACTCAGAGATCTTCCTGCCTCTGCCTTCTGAGTACTGGGAATAAAGACCACCATTGAAGCATTGTTTGACACATGAATTTTACGTACACATAGAGACTTTTGTTTTTAGCCACTTCGATTTTGAAACTTTGATTCTAGCCCCTCTAACAGCTATCAAAGTGCCTGAAGGCACTTTCTGCATTCATAATGTTCTAGTATTGTAGGGGGTCCCACTGAGATTTGTGGGGGGGGCATTTTATCCCAGGATGATCCATGTGGAAAACGTATGCAGGAAAGCACACCACGTGGACACATGTTAAGGTACAAATGCAGAGAGAGCTTTTTATTCCATAATGTCTGGTTATATAGCAAGCATGACTCAAATCTCAGGACCAAATCCTAAACCTTTTCATCACATCACCCCACCCCATGGTTGTGGCCAGGGAGGTCCCATTGGTTTAGAATGCTACCCATCTTAATTAAGTTTTCCCACATCTCACCCTTTAAATTTAACTTTTTTATTATTTTTAGGACACATGACTGATACAACAAATTTTATTTTTTTTAATTTTTCTGAGAGGCAGGGGAGCCCATGGGTGAGGCTAACAACACAAAGCAATCTGAGTTTTGAATAGCCAGCTGCTCAAGCCTGTTTTGAGTGCCAGGCAGTGGGGGGGACAGATCAGACCTGAAACTTTATTTTCACCCTAAGGCCAATTAATACCCCAAAAAACCCAACCATGAAGGGAACCAATTGTGAAGCTTAAGCAATGAATGTAAGTAACATTCATGTAAAACCAATTAGAAAGTATCTATGTCCAAATTTTGAACAGCCCAAGGTTCCCATAGTCCAATTGGAGAAGCTTGAATGCACAAGCATGTTGATCAAATAAGTGTCCAGTCTATATTGCTGTAGTCTCACAATCCACCCCAATCTCTCTGCAGCCATAACATTCTACCATGCCTCCTCTTCCACACATTGCTCCCTAGGCTTTGGGAAAGGGGCACAAGTGGGTGAGAAGCAAAACAGTCTACCTTCTCTGGAGACGTCATTTTGGACTCTAGTCTGTTCAGGTTGTTTTCCTTCATGGGTTGACAGTTTATCCAGGGGTACCTTTCTAATCCTACTAACAAAGCACAAGCAATTAGATGTACAGGCATGTAACAAGTACTAATTATTATGGCAAGCTAAGCTGTGAGCATAGACACAGATGTTTGGATTGTATGCTACTCCACAAACTGTGGCTTTTCTATAAAAGATGACAAGTTCTTACTGTGGCTTATAACACCTCCTAACCACTAGAGGACATAAGCTTGTAGCATCAGCTGTGAATTATTCCTCCAAGGAGAGAGCCAATAGCCAATTAGATTGACACATATATATATATATATTATATATATATAATATATTAATATATATATAGACATATGGCTGCCACTGTTGCACAGTATTTCCAAGCAGAGGAGGTGTAGCTGATCCTGACAGAGGAATCTTGCTTGACTCATGACACCAATATTTTGCTTCATTACTTTAGTGGCCCTTGGTAATGCTCTCTGTCATTTCAGAGACCAACTGTACATTAGCAAGTGATGTCTCAAAACATTTTTCCATGCTTGCACCAGGTCTTCACCAACAGGGTCACACCGCCTTTCTCCTTACAGGTATCCCACTTAATTGCCAAAAGGCCTTTAACTTTTGGGGGGCTTAAATCCCCTAGCCAACATCTTCTATGCAGAATAATTCATTGCTGATATCAGAGCTCTCCTGTATTAATATATTTTGCTTAATTACACAGCTTATAAAGACTGTAGTATTATAATTGGCTCTGAATAGAGACTTACGCTTTCACAGTTCCTATGTCTATCAGTCAATTAAAGAAGGTAGTTATACCTGTTTTATAAGAAAGTACCACTATAACAGTTGGTTCTAATTTACAGTTAGGGAATGACTTCATTACCATCATCTTTTTCTTTTTTTCTATAAAAGGGAGAAGGAGGAAGATTTCTCAGCATCTGGAAGGTAAACTTCATTAGGGCACATTATAAACAGTTATCCCAAATAGAATTCAGATAGATGCTTGGTGTCTGTGACTCAGGCAGTCTGAGGTCCCTCTTCCTTTAATGGTCAAATGGGTTATCCACTTTGCTAGCATTTCCCAGTCCATCCTGTACAGCCAGAATTTGTACGTTTTTAGGCATTTAGGTTGGTGTTTTTGCCTGTGGGAACATAAAAATCTTCTCCCAATGTTAGTTTTAAGATCACAAAATTGAAAATTATCTGCGGTGGGGCGAGTCTTGAGGTACCATGCCCAGGAGTGGTATCGGCTTGTCGGAGGGTGGGCAAGTCAGTCCAAGTCTTCCCAGGTTTCTCCTCACTGCTTTCATAGTGGTTGCATGAGCTTTCAATCCCACCAGCAGGTGGAATGAGTGTTCCCCTTCCCCACAACCTCTCTCGAGTTTGGTATCCTTTGTTTTCTTATCCTAGCCAGACTTATTGGAAGTAAACGATGATATCTTAAGAGTGGTTTTGATTTGCATTTACTTTAATGATTAGTGATGTTGAACACCTTCTTAAGGTGTTTCGCACCGTCTCTAATTCCCCACTGGTGAAGTCTCTGTTCAGCCCTTGCTCCATCTAGAGTGGGTCGTTTTTTTCTTCTTCTTGTTTTTGAATATTTTATATTATTTCTGGAAATCAATGTCTTGTCAGATGTTTCTGAGTTGGAATGTTCTCCCACTCTGTGGATTCTCTCACTTCCCTTGATTTGCTCTTGTGTTGATTGTTCAGAAGTCATTTGAGTTTAATGATCCCATTTGTCAATTGTCCAACCTTAATTCTTCCCACAGCTGCCGTCTGATTATAGGACGTCGTTTTCCTACACCGTAGTCTTGTAGTCTGCTGCCAACTTTTCTTCTATTACCTTCAAAATTTAGGCGGTTTACGTTGAAGTCTTGATCCTTCTGGAGTGACTTATACGGGACGAGTAAGGTTTAATCATTCTTCTAACAAAGTGCGTGATCCAGTTTTGCAACACACTTGCTGAAGCTGTTGGCCTTTTCTCCATTGTCTCTGGTCCCTCTCTCAAACATGAGATGCGTGAAATGTATATGTGTTAGATGGAAACTTCGTTTTTGTTTCCATTGTCAAAGGTCTGTTTTGTGCCATATTACCAGGCTGTTTTTATGACTATAGCCCTGTTAGTATAGTCTGAAGTCTGGTATAGAGATCGCGCCTGTGTTGCTCTTTTCAGTCAAGATTGCATGGCTAGTTTGGGGTTCTTTTGTTTTTTCATATAAATTAAAGGACTTTTTTCCAAGCCTGTGAAACAATTCTTGGGGATTTTATTTGGAATTGCGTGTAAGTCTATACAAGGATTTGGGTAGAGTGGACATTTTACAAAGATATAAATTTTCCCAATCTATGAGCATGAGATACCTTTTCATTCTTTCTGATGTCGTCTTCAATTAATTTACTTTAAGCTTTAAAATTCTTATTGTAATATTCTTTGGTGTCTTGGTAGGTTTTTCCCTAGATATTTTATTGCTTTTGAGGCTATGTGAGTGGGAAAGTCTATTTGAATTCTCCAGCTTGCTTGCCTTTTGGTGTAAAGAATAGGCCACTGATTTTTTTGACAAAATCCAGGATTCCTTCATGCTTAATTGTCCTAGAGAAATTTGGCACGTTATAGATCCATAGCTCAAGTGTAAATCAATAGCCACTATTCCAGTCCACTACGCCAATTATCCATCCTCAATTATATGGGAAAAAGGACAATAAAACGATTTCTTTAGAGAGGTAAGAACTTATGCAGAGGCTACCTCCTGTCACCACTCCTCTACAAATTAGTTACCTTTGAAACACTTCGCTCAGAGACAAAAAATCACAAGAAAAAAAAGTAAAAAAGGACAGTTACAATTTGGAAAAGAGAAGTCAAGCTATCCTTATTAGCTGATGATATGATTATTTAATAAGGGATGCTAAAAAAACCTCCACCAGTAAAAACTCCTACAAGGATGATTAACACTTCAACAAAGCGCAGGATACAAAAATTTGAACCATCTAAAATAGTAGTTCCTTTCTTCACACCACAACAATAGCACACCTGGAGAAGAATTCAGAGGAGACCTTCACCACTCACTCCACTAGCCTCAAAAAGACAATAAAATACCTAACACAATGCTAACCAAAGTGATAAAACTCACAACAAAAATATTAAAACCCTTATAAGAAAGAAAAGAGAGAGAGAGCGAGCAGAAGATGGCAAATAAACCTTCCCACACTCATGGATGGGGAAAGCCTAGTAAACATTGCGCTAAAAATGTCCATTCTGCCCCAAAGATCTTGTAAGATACTTAACGCAATCCCAATAAAAAGGCCCAAGAGTTTCTTTCACAGGCTTGGAAAAAAAAATTTAGTCCTCTAAACGTCCATTTGGACAAAAAACAAAATGACTCCCCAAACTGCCAATAGAACACTGAGGAAAAAGAGCAACATCACGGAAAATCCCGTACATATAACTCAACTTAACAATTATACTACAGGGTATAGTTCATAAAAACAGCCTTGGTACTGGCACAAAAACAGACCTAGTCTCGACAAATTCTGGAACAAAAATCCGGAAGATCCAAACTTTGAAACATTACAATTCAAGCCATTCTCCATATTTGACAAGTATGTCACAGAACACAAGTTCAGAAAATGACAGCATCTTTGCAGCAAGTGTTTGCAAACTGGATCACCACTTGCAGGAGAATGAAATTAAACCCCTTCCTCTCACCCTGAACAAAAGGCAAACTCTCCAGATGAATTAAAGACCCCAACGTGAAACCACAAACTCCGAATAAGGGCAGAAATTATGGATAGTGAAAAAGTTGGCAGCAGACTACAAGACAATAGGCATAGGAAAAAGACTTCCTAAATCAGTCAGCAGCTGCTAAAAAATTAAGGTCGACAATAAGCAAATGGAACCTCATTAAACTTATATATAGCTTCTGTACAACAAAAGAACCAATCAAGGAACTCAAGAATACAATCCCACAGAAGTGGAGGAAAAATCCTCACCTTCAGAACACATCTGACAAAGCATTGTTCTCCAGAATATATAAACTACTCAAAAACAAAGAGAAGAAAACAAATGACCTATAGATGCGAGCAAGAAGGTGGAACAGGCACTTCACAACGTGATTGGTATTAGAGGCTAGAATGGCTGCAGAAACACCATAAGAAGTGAGCAACATCACTGACATCATTAGAAATCGAAATCCAAAACCCACTGTCCCAAGATAATCATCTGATACTCCGGTAATTAAGGACTGGGCTAGGACAAGAAACAAAATGATACCAAAGTTCTGCTGGGGAGGTTGGGGGGAAAGGGAACACTCATTACGCACTGCTGGTGGGAATGTTAAAACTTTTACAACCACTGTTGGAAGCAGTGTGGAGACCCTTGGAAGACTTTGGAATGAACTTTCCACTGACTCAGCCATACCACTCATAGACAGCGTACCCTAAAGACTTCATCCTAATCCACGCATACGCAACTCACTATGCCTGACGGCTCATGGTATTTCAGCTCTGCTTCCACGAATAGCAAGGAACTGGTAACCATCCCAAGATGCCCCTCAACTGACGAGTGATAGAGAAAATGTGGCACAATGGTGTCCACAGCCTGAGTTTTATTCATCTGTAAAGAAAGATGAAATCATCACATGTGCAGGTAACTGCTGGAGCTATAACGAGGACTCATGCTGAGTGAAAGTAAACAATTCCCAGAAGACAAGACGGAATCGGGTATATTCATCTGGGATCTCGTCGTGCCAACCATACCTAGGTTATAAGTATTTTACTTTGATGAACGGGATCCCTTTTGAAGCCGTTTGACCAAAGCAGTTGGAGAGTGAAGATATATTGAAACAACAAGCAAACAAAACAAACACAAAAACAGAAGGGCCTGCCATCAAAGAACCTGACTGACACAGTGAATATTCTGTCCAAAACAGTCAATCTCCACATGGAGAAGTTTAGATAAAGACTGTAGAAAGAATGAAAAGCATGTTCACATGATAATGAGCTCTGGTTTTTTGGTGTGGTGGGATGAGGGTAGGTGATACACTGGTCTTGATTTGATAAAAAATATGCCAAGAAAACTATTAAAAAAGAAAAAAAAAATTTTCAAGTATTTCTAACATCTTTATTGTATCTTAGAACGGCCACCACTTGCTTACATGTTTAAAGCATCTGTGAACAAAGATGCAACCAGGTTTCATTTATTAAATGTTAATAATTTTTGGTGTCCTGGAATAAAAAAATCAAAAGATTATGAAAAATTAAAAATTAAAAAAAACTGTGAATTCCCCATAACGTTCACTGCGGATTCGCGGACACCAGCCATTTGTTTAAATTATTGGCGTACATACAAGTCTAAGACAATCTGTCATTCAATTCACAGAGCCAGGGTAGTTGGTGTTCAGTGCCTCTATTCTTTGGGTTGCCATTGGTTGGAAAAAAGCTCCCTTTGTTATGACGACCACCAATGCTGGCAACTGAGTTGTGAAAATTCCATCCTGGCTTCATGGGCTAGGTGGAACGTTAGCGCCCAAGAGTGGGAAAACATGTCCCATTTGTCCGCAATCTAAGGTGCCGAGTGTGAAATAGACTCGCGTCTTCAGGCGTACATGATAGCCAGCTGACCTCTGGCACTATAGGGGCAGTTCCCGCACGATTGGACAAAGTGGGCAGCTGTGTTCCGCCTTCCTTAGCAGGACGCACTCTGTACCATGCTCTTAGACAATGGAAGCGTTCTAGATAGCCGTCCACATTAACAGAGAAAAAAAAAAATCAAGGTAGATAATGTATCCGGTACAATATTCTCATTGGGACATACGAGACATCTTAATGAACTAATGTCATAACACTGAAAAAAAAAAAAAATTTGTTTAAGATGTCTAGACTATTGAGAAATCTTTAAAGTGAGGTTTTCATAGCCCAAAAGGCCCTTGGAAGAAGCCAAGAGCTTGGAGACATAGTCTATTATCAAAATCCACTTGTAAGGTTTGGCAGTTTAAAAATGGTATACTTAAAAAAACATATAGTGTTTCTTAAGAGATGGATTTTTCAGTAGAGATTTATACAGAAATGAAAATAAACATAATAAGTTAATGACTTGATTCTCTGAAGATCAAGTCTAATCATATAGTTTTTTACAAAAGACTAAAAGTGTATAATTTTGGTTTAATAATATTTTGCAAGGAATTCAACTTTTCCAAACTCTTTCTCACATACTATAGATATTTTAAGATACTCTAGAAAACTATTCGTAGATTAGTTAAATATTGTTGATTTTGTGTAGAGAAACTGAGAATACATCATTTAGATATTGTTGGGAATATAAAATGTTCAATGTTCTTTTTTAATTTGTATTGAATTTCCAAAATAACTATGGGCTAAGGTACACAAATCTCTATATTTGTCTGTGTTATACAGTATCACTTTGTAACACTTTCTTTTACTTGTAGAGAAAATTTAAGAATTAGTTTAATATTTACTCCCAAAAATACATACCAATCACGTCAATAAACATATGTGTAATATGATGAAAACTTACAGCTTGGCTTCCTGTTTTAAGGTATGTGTAATACAATTAGGGCTACTATAGTTCAAAATTATAAAAATTAAAAAAACAAAAACAAAAAGAAGGAGTGGTTATAGTTCTCCTTCTGGGTTACAAATGGAAACCTCTGTATTCCAAACCTTTTGATACTAATTTTCAAT
>VZQC01015759.1:0-11676 GCA_009823505.1 Rhizomys pruinosus
GGTCTGTGCACGTGTCATGCAACGAAGCCGGAGGTCAGAGAAGAGGGTCTCGGATTCCCCTGGAACTGGAGTTCTCCTGGAATTGGAGCTTCAGACGGTTCTCAGCCGCCATGTGGGTGCTGGGGATCGAACCCGGGTCCTCTGTAAGAGCGGTCGGGGCTCTTAACCGCTAGGCCATTTCTCCAGCCCCCCATTCAGGAACTTTAAAACAGGAAACAAAAAAGCAACAACTCCCTATTCTTCTTAGAAAATGAATATAAAGTTTCAGCTCAATTCATAGCTATTTGTGGCTGTAATTGGGGGGTGGGTATTCTACAATTCTTTCTTACAAGCTTATGCAGTCTTCCTCTTGTGCTTTCTTACTAAGAATTCCACACACGGCCCACAGAAATACACATTTCTGTCCCTCAAGAGAAAATAGATTCCTAGACAAAACAATGGCGTAGACCTTGCCATCAGACCTGCCTGCAGAGACAGTGCATTTCCGCCATTGTATCAAGCTCCAGGTTTGTGGCCCTTCCCTGCGTCAGTCCCCGCAAACCGATATAGCTATTAAAATGTTTCTTCTTTTCTTTTTCTAAATTCTTCTGAATTTGAATCTACCCAACCTTGCAAAAAGGTTGCCTTGATAGCCCATGCGTAGGAATGCTAAGACTACAGTAATTACCTGTGGGGATCACAGTGATGTGGGGATTGGATTTCCAAGCCTGTACTCTGAACTGCACTGAGGCTCTCCCTCTAGTGAGCTACATTCATAATTCTACTGTTTACAGTACTTTAAAAACCTTTAGATGATGGTTTGAATTTGAGTCAATGTGACTGGTATCGGTATAAGAAAGGGAAGCTTGAACAGGGTGGCATGTGAGTAGTTTTATAATTCATTCTACCTTGTTACAGTTCTCACATACATAACATGGATGCAAATGTCATCAAGTTATTCTTAATTTGTCTAGATGTTTTCTATTTTAATACACTGTGTTCATTAGAATATATTATACATTATATTGTTATTATTCCTAACCTGCTCATTGGCTTTCTGAACACCAGCTCAGATTCTAGAAAGACTGCTCTAAGATGCTCTGCTTCCTGGCTTGCTATGTGATACTGTGCTGGATAGCTTTAGTGTCAACTTGACACACCTGGGTTGAGGGAGCCTCAATTGGGGAATTGGCTCCATTGGATTGGCCTGTGGAGTATTGTCTTGATGGTCGAGCAATGTGGGAGGGCCCAGCCCACAATGAGTAGTGCCACCCTGGGCAGGTTGTTGTGTACCGTATAAGAAGGCAGGCTGGGCATGAGCCAGGAGAGCAAGCCAGTGAACAACATCCTCCATGGCCTGTGTCATGGCTCCTGCCTCCAGGTTCCTGCCCTGAGTTCCGTGCTTGGGCGCCCTAAGTGATGAACTGTGACCCGGAGATGTAGATGAATAAACCCTTTTTCCTCCCCAGTTGGGGTGTCAGTCAGGTGGTGTTTGTCCTCAATGGAAGACAAACTAGGACAGAAATACACTCAGGGAAGTCTGTTGAATGAAGATCTGTGCCTGCAGGACTAAGAAGTCACCTTTGACGCCAACCCCTCTGCTGGAAACAGCCCTAGGCCTCCAAAAGCATAACATTTGTTGAATCTGGATGGGAATGGAAAGCATAGGCAGAAAACGGCCCAATTCTGGATGGACGCAATGGCACAGCCCTGGAAGTCTTTGGGAGCTGCCAGATGTTTGTGAGTCTCTTAAATGTTCTCTCTGGTTACACAACACAGACTCTTAGGCTGTCACTGAGGAAGAAATTACTGGCAATATTCTTATTAAAATATTTAATAATTTATTATTTTTGATTTTGTGGGTATGAGTGTTTACCCTGCATGTATGTAAAGTGCACCCATGTCCTGCAAAACCTGTAGGAGGTCAGAAGAGGGTGTTCAGAATCCCCTGGAACTGGAAGTCCTAGATGACTGTCGTTGCCATGTGTGTGCTGGAACAGAACCCGGGCCTCTGCAAAGCAGCCAGTGCCTTAACTGCTGAGTATCTCTCCACCCTAACTGCAAGAATTCTTTATCCACCTATACTTCCTATCATTCAGCTGGGGATTGGCTCAGTGGGATGCGGTCACCCATCATGCACAGAACCCCTAGTTAGATCTCAGCACACTACGCCTGCCGGTAATCCTAGCTCCCAGGAGGTGAAGTCAGGAAGATCTGAAGTTCAAAATCACGTGGCAGCTGTAAAGAAGTTTGAAGCCGCTTGAAGAGCGTATAGATCCTGTCATTCATAAATAAATAATAAATAAATAAATAAATAAATAAAATCAAACAATTCACTGTCTTTAGAAGGAGCTAAGGATCATCTTATTGTAGTCCAATTCTACTCACACAACCAGTTCCAGCTCTGGTTACCAGTGTGCTTATGGTCTTGCAATGTCTAAGAAGCTGGCTGACAGGGCGCTTACCCTGAGGATCCTGCGCTAAGGTGCGTTTAGAAGCCACAGGACGGAACTGTCATTCCTCTTACAGTATTTACATCACCGCCAGTCCAGTGCGCTCTTTTTTTTTTTTTTTGTTTAATTATTTTTAGGTTTTTATTTTTGGTCTTTTTCGAGACAAGGGTCTCCCGGTAGTACCAGCTGTCCTGGAACTCACGCTGGTAGACCAGACTGTCTTGAACGCACAGGTCCTCCTGCCTCTGTCTCCGAGGTGCTAGGATTAAAGGCGTTCGCCACACCCCGGCTTCCAGTGCTCTCTTTAAAGCTTATCCTTCCCTCCTGCATTTACTCAGTCCCCAGGCTTCATGGCCTCTACCTCCATGTCTCTTGCTTCTGGGCTCTCCAATTTTCACATACTCTTCCACAGGACAATGCTCAGTCCCTGCTGTGCACCCAGCTCACCCTCAGCCTGTCCTGCTTTCCCACTGCATTTGGGGTAAAGTCCAAAAGCTGAAACCTGGTCCATGCAGGACCTCCTGCCTCTGTAGGCCTTTCACAGCACTTTGTAACCCTCCCTGTTTGAACACATTACCCCTTGACCCACCCCACACCTCTCTGCTTGGTGAAGAATTTGTCTTCCATCTCAGGTGCCATGTAACCTGGGAAGCCAGTGTCAGGACACTGGAGGGGGGGCTGCTCCTCCAGCTCCGCGCTTCCACTGTTCATGGCTATATGTGAGTGCTGTCCAGTTGTGTAACTCATGAGTTCAAGCATGTCTTGCCATGGGGACTGGCTTTATCTCAGCTCCCCAGCACTCAGCTAGGTAGCTCCTGTACTGCATGTGCCCACTAAAACAGCGGCGGAACAAACAGCATCAGGCAGGCATGTGGTCTGGGTTTAATAATCCCAGCACTCAGGAGGCAAGGCAGGCAGGAGACTCGGTGAGTTCAAGGCCAACCTGGTCTACATAGTGACGGTCAGGCTAGCGGGGCTACAGGGAGACTTGTCTCTCAAAAAGAGACCAAAAAAAAAGAAACAGCACAAGATCGGCTCCAAGTGGTCACATAACGGTGGCTTAAATATTAAGACATATACTGTTTATACTTTGTAAGATCAATTTAGACAATCAGAGCACTTACAGGAATCTGTATGCTGATCATTTTAAATGAATATGTTCTTTTCTCTTCAAAATTCAGCGGGATCCCAACTATGCTGTGGGTTCTGTTCCATCATTATTTAAGGAGAAGATAATAACAATTCTAACTATACAATTAGAGGCAGGAGTTCTGTCACCATGCCTGTAATGTAAATACTACTCTGTGGTGTGTGGAGAGCCCAGAAGAGGATATGTTCAGGCAAGGTGATACCTGAACACAGACTCACCACACATTATGTTTGTTCTGGCCCAAGAACAGGAAAAGAAAATTATTCCACATCCCTGAAAACCCAGAGCTTGTTTGGAACTTAAAGAAACTTTTGGTTTAGTCTCAAACTTATTTTCAACGCAGCTGGAAGCTTTCATGTGCCTTTGAGACCTTGTTCAGGAAGGTGATAGTTATTGTTATTACAGACATAGAAAGAGCCCTTGGTGAGGCAGTAATTTAGAATATGAGTGCCAGCAGCAACTTTGTTTTGAACAGCTAAACTTAGTTGATGAGAAAATATTTTTAGAACATTAGTAAGTTAAAATACATTCGGCTCTAGTCTCTGAAACAAAAAAGGTAGCAGATAGCTTTGGAAGGGAAGAAGTCCCAAATACACAATTCATTTTAGCTAACTTCTTTCATAATCACTTATTTTCCCAAACATTCAGTTTGTGCAGCGAGATATATAATTTAAATATATAATTTCTCACATGCAGAAGGCACTGCCACGTATTCTGTCCCACCATCCCCCTTGGGGAGGGACACTGACTAATGCAGGAGAAGTGCCTGGCATCTCCCGCACTGTAGCCGTGAAGACTTTTTGAGTGTCTCCATTTAACTCGGCTTATGACACCCTCTAATGCAAAGATGCAGGTGTAAGAGATATGGTCACCAGGCATGATAAGAACTGGAAACCAAAACCCTGAAATTCGATGGCTATTATGAGAAGGGACAGGGAGTTGGGCGGAAAGCCCACCACAAGCCAGCCTCTGTGTAGAGTTTCTATTCAGTTATCTCACTCAACCCTCAGACATCCTCAGGGGAAGGTATTACTAACCAGATGTTTCAAATGAGAAAAACAAGTTTAAGAAAGGCTAATTAACTGAAGGCCCCAGAGGTAGCAGGGCTCAGCTTCTAGTCCAGGGCGTTCTGCAACCTTGCTCTCCGCCGCACTATGAAGTCTCACAGGTTTGGATAGCTTTTTGTGAGAGAAGCTACATGGACTGAATTCTGCGAGTCCTTTAGTTATTATTTGGAAATTGATATGGACAAGTGATGAACTGACCAGATGACGGATGTGCTTTAGAGGTCCAGGAAAGGGGAAAGCTGAGCGCTGGCAGCAGTGACCCGGGCCAGAGGCACCTGACACCAGTGGGCAGCCAGCAGCCTGTGTTTTTGTTAGGTTAAGAAGATGAAAGTAAAGGAAAGTCACTTAGGAAATTGACACAGTGTGTGATTGGCCTGCTCTGGCCGGAATCTGGTTTCTAATTTTAGTTTCTGGGTTATTTTAACCTTGACAATGAAGCTATGTACCTTTGGATCATTATTTTGCCAACTGCCTTTTTCAAAAGCCCTTCATGGCCCATGCTGATAATTTCCATTCACGTGAACAGAGCTGAACAAAGAGATTCAGGTTTTCATTTTTATTTCTGATAAGGTCAAATTTTCTGAGTTTTATACTTATATTTGCTGAGAAGATGTATGTTTTTCCTGACCCAGCCTGGAAAGTTCGTTGTCCTTAACTCTCCACTACTCCATTCTATTTCTGTTTCATTACATAGCTATTTTAATTTTAACAATGCAATTTCATTTATTTATCTTAGTTTTACCAGTATTTCCATTGACATACCTTTCCTAAGCTCAAACTAAATTAGCTTCTATTCCCAGCTTCAGGAGATTTGTGCACATGATCTTAAATTAAATGCACTTGATCTTAAAAGGGCTGAGAAGTGATTATTTTTATTTCTGGAATCCAGTTTTTGATGGTTTGTTGTCCGAAATGGTTATAGCCCTATTTTTGATAAAAAAGAAAAAAAACCCCCCCCAAAGTGATTTTAGAGCTTAGTCACAAAATGACAGTTTTGAATTTGGAAGGAATTTTAAATTTGGAAAATATACAAGGAAATCTCTACCAGAAAATATAGCTCAAGAGAGATTCACTTATAATTTTTATTTTATTTTATTTATTTATTTATTGTTTTAATTGTGGATGATGTACTGTCTGAATGTAGGGTTAGTGCATCCGTGTCGTGGGCAAGTGCTGGGAGGTCAGAAGAGGGTGTACAGATTCCCCGGAACGGGAGTTAAAGGTTCTCAGCCGCCATGTGGGTGCTGGGAGTGAACTGGTCCTTTGCAAAGGCAGTCGGTGCTCCTAACTGATAGGCCATCTATACTCCAGCCTCACTTACAATTTTTTAAAGTATATTAATGTATACTTGGTCACAACAAAGTTCATCTGCCTACATATACACTACAACTGCCTGTACACCTATCAGGCTGTGCCATCTGAAAACACGTAGTATAATTTGGAAGCACTTAAGCTTTCATTAGGATCCCTGTTTTGGTCTGTTGAAGGGAATTAATGAAGACTGAATCCAGCATTGCTCCTAGCGTCTTCCGCTGAGAGAACTGCCCTGGTTGTTCAGTCAGTGGATGGCTTCCCACAAGTCTATGAGTATACTAAAAGCTACTGAATTGCATACTTCAAGTGGGTAGGCTGTGCAAGTCTTATAGCAATAAGTCAGATTATAAAGAGATTTCTAGTCTCTTAAAAATTTTTTTTTCTAGTTCTTAAAAGAAGAATAGTAGTGAACTAGAAGTTTTTTTTGTCTCTGTTGGCGAAACTTCCAGGTGAAAGTAATTTGAAAGCTCTTGGTGGTGGTGTGTGTGTGTGTGTGTGTGTGGTTGGTGTGTGGGGTGCATGCAGATGAGTGTGTGGGCACACATGCCTGAGCACATGCATGAGGAGGCCACAGCCCGGATGTCAGTGTCGGTCCTAGATCCCAACTTCGCTGATCTATTATCTGGAGACAAGTATATCCTAAAGCCCAAAAGGTGGAGTTTTTGTTTGGTTGGCTGGCTGGCTGGCCAGCAAAGCTCTTAAGAAGCTGCCTGTCCTTCTCTCCCCTGCCCGACTGCCCAATGCTGGGGTTTACAGATGCACCCCAGGGTACAATGGATGTTGCAGATTGAGCATGCCTACCCCCGAGCCACTTCCCCAGGCTCTGATGGTATTTTCAGTAGCATGTGCTATAAACTGTTGTGTACTCCATTTCCCAACATTGAACTCACACAGAGAATGAAATGATAAAACATCACCAAAAAAGTGCTGTTAAGCACTCATATTAATGAAATTAAAAAAATATTATTTTTATCTGAGTAGTTTTTTCACCATTTACCTCTCCTATTCATTAACTCAAAAATTTCTTCCATCCGTTAAGTGTCTTAGTTAAAATCATCTCATTCAAAAGATGAGGAGGGCCTGCAAGCGGCCGAGCATGTGTTCCCATGGCAAGTGTACTGTCCTTCACTGTTGTCCCACCGCACACGCTAAATGCCCAACACCTCCACTTTCTCAATGGTACTGACACATGATCACCTTGAAACAAACATATCCTCATTTTAGTTCATATTACCTTCTTTACTCCACAGGTAAATCACCATGAAGCGACAAAAGAGCCCACTGAGGTCTGGTTCATTCCTTCTCAATCAGTTTGGTCGCTATCAAATAGAGGCCACACTGGTGATAAAGAATGAATTCAGATACATGACCCATTCAGGTGTGGAATGAAGCAGCTTTTAAGTCCCACTTACTTTTTGCTAGCAGAAAGTGTAGCAAGTGCTACCAGAGAGCCAACCGGAATGCTATCAGCCTAGATAATTAACGGAACAGAGTCACTGTCCCAGACAGCAGAGGGCTCTCTAACATCACAGAGCAGCTCACAAGCAGGGCCCAGATGAACTGGGTTTTCACCAGTGAACTAGGAATCATCCCCTTATCAGTGTTTATGTGTTTGCAGAAGGATAGTCTTAAGACCAATACTTAGAAGCTAGATGAATTCTACTGATAGGAAGTGTTGGGGCTGGAGAGATGGCGCTAAGCGAGATTAAGAGAACCGACTGCTATTGCAGAGGACCTGGGTTCAGCCCCAGCACCCACCTGTGCTGAAAACAATCGTTTAAACATCCAGTTCCAAGGGGAACTCTGAACCCCTCTTCTGACCTCCGTGGCATTGCATGACACGGTGCAACAACCTACATGCAAACATACATTCATAGACCATGTTAAAAGAAATAAATAAATAAATAAATAAATAAAAAATAATAAAATGCCAAGCGTTGCTAAAAAAAAAAAGGAAGTGTCAGTGAAATTTTCAGATGTTGAATCACTACTGCAAGCTGATTAATCATATTGTCCCTAAGTCTTCCTTGGAAGGCTGCTTTGATGTCCACTGCAATTTGGAATTATTATGTCCTTCAACAACAAGAAATTAATAGTCAAGAGGTTGGAGAGATAGCTCAGGAGTTAAGAGCACTGGCTGTTCTTGCAGAAGACTTGGGTTCAGTTCCCAGCACCCACAAAGTGGCTAACAACCATATGTAACTCCAGTTCAAGGAAATCTGATGCCCTCTTCTGGCTGCCACAAGCATTACACAATATGGGAGCATTTACATACATGAAGGCAAAACACTCACACACATAAAATAAAAACAAATAAATTAAAAATATTAAAAAACATACCCTAGATATCACAATTTGTTGGATGAAGTGATGAAAAAGAGAATTACATAGACATTACCAATGTCTGCTTCTCATTTGGTAAATAAGCCCAGGAAGGAAATGGATGGTTACCCAAGCATGGGGATGCAAGTACACTTAAACCAGAGGAAGCTAAATTAATCACTAACACTCACAGCTCCACCCCACACCATCCTTCCTGGAGATAAATTAAGTTAGGGACCATTGGAAAATTAATCTAGCAAATCCAAATACTGCAGTGAAAGTTGAGTTTGTCACAGACATAAGACTGGGATGAAGCCTTTGTATCTTACCCTGCTATGGTCTTTTTACCAATACAGCAGAGATCCCTACCTACAAGGTCTCAAGTTGCAGGGAAAGAAATACCAATAAAAGGCGAATCATACAAAGAGCTTAAGCTGCCACCTAACCTGGCATCAGGTAAAATGCGAACTCACTAGTCACCAAGGGCAAAACCTGAGTGACCTTAGAAAAGTTTATTTTCAAATCTTAGCATAGTTCTCTCTTTTATTTCTCTCCCTTATAGGGGCGTGGTTATTTTAGGGAACTTTTTTGGATAGGCAGAATATCCACATAAAAGATTATGAAGTATGTTGTTTTATCATGACTTTATGTAAATATGCAAATATTTAAAAAATAACGGGGGAGGGGATAGTCACTAGAGAGTGTATACTGCTCCTGCTAGAGGGCTGGAGTTCTGTTTGGCTCTCAGTACTCTTTTTTTTTTTATTTTTTTTTTATTTGTTTATTTTTGTAATTTTATGTGTATAAATATACTGTATGCATGTAGGTTGGTGCACGGTGGTAAGTTGCCCTGCTAGAGGCAGAAAGGTGTCAGATCCCTTGGAACTGGAGTTAAAGACGGTTTGAGCGCCATGTGGGTGCTGGAATCCGAACCCAAGTCCTCTGCAAAAAAAAAAAAAAAAAATGCTGAGCCATCTCTCCAGGCCCCTCCCCCAGCAACTCTTATCAGCAGCTCACAACCCCATGGAGAACTACTCCAGCTCCAGGGGATCCAGTGCCCTCTTCTGGCCACTACAGGCACTGCACCCACACCCAAGCAAACACATACAGTTAAACTAAAAATACAACCTCAAAAAAAGTAACAGGGTTAGGAGCTGGAGAGATGGCCTAGGGGTTGAGATGGCACAGCACTGCTCTTGCAGATGACCTGGGTTCGATCCCCCGCACCCACATGGCGGCTGAAAACCATCTTTACTCCAGTTCCATGGAAATCCGACACGCCGCTCTTCTGACCTCTGAGGCTTGCACGACACAGGTACACAGACCTACATATTCAGAGAGTACATTCATATACATAATAAAAACATAAAAACATTAAGCTGGGCCGTGATTGGCCGCACACCTTAATCCTGCACTTGGAGGCAGAGGCAAGGCGGATCTCTGTGAAGTTTCGTCCAGCCCTTGTCTACAGATTATTTCAGACAGCTGTGGCTACAGGAGACCCTGTCTGGAAAAGACCAAAAGAAAAATTTTTTTAAGTAACGGGGTTAATTTTAACTATCTTATAGATATTTAATAAAAATCACATTTTAAAGTTAAGCCTAAAATGAACTGTAAGAAATGAGACTTTACAGTGGGACACATTTACACATTTCGCTTCTGCAAAGTTTTTACCGAAGAGTATGGGTTTCTAAACAGTCGAGTGTATGCTGGGAGCTGCAAATGAAATTCAGTAATACACAGGCAACAGAAAGCTGGAAAGAGGACTGAAGTGCTTAACTTTGCTCTTACTCTGCATCTGTACTCTCATCTCAGTTACAGATTAGCAGTAACAAAAAATCTTTTACACCTTTGAAGACTATGTCAAGTAGGCTAAAATGGAGATTACAAGTCAGGCAGACATTATAGTACACATTTGCCTTCTAATAAGATCAGATATGTAGATGAGGTTAAATAAAACACAGGCTACTGTATCCTTCTGGACACATCTGTTATTATGCCAATCATTCTGTGTATTACTGAGTTCACCACATGGCATTCAATTATCTGGCGGATTTCTGCACCCTTACTGGTGCACCACAGTAGAACTTGTGTCCGAGATACCTTATGATCCCTGGCAGGAGAGAACAGGGCTTGATCAAAGAGAAAATAGTATTCAATGTTGTAAGTTTTAATAGATAAAACTGAAAAAAAGAGATCTCCCATAAAGTCATGATATTAAATATGCCATGTGGCAATTGTGAGCAGTACAGTGTTAGATTCCTACATACAGCAGCTGTTAATAGCTTTACACAATCTATAATCATTAACTAGAATTTACACCAGTGTTTTCAATACATATCTTGATGCATTTCATTACTTGGTATTTAAAGCTGTTCCTTTACTTATCTTTCAGTTCAATGTCTAGAGTGTATACTGCTCTTTTACTGCTCTAAAACACTTACTGCAAAGTTCTACAAATGTCCTGCTCTGGGTAGGCTGAGGTCGGGGCCATCAGCAATGATTGTCAGTAACAGTCATGGAAATCAAGAGCCAAAGACATTGTGCTGGGAACTGAAGAAACAATCGTGTATAAGAGTAGGAAGGTTTCTGCATAAATACTTCAGCTCACTAGGAACCTTAGAGAAGAGGGTCTGGTATACCTGGACATTGCCTTCAGGAGGGTTATAATCAAAAGCAGGCATACTCTAGAAGCCAGGGTTGTCAGGGAGCAAGTCAAACCAAACTCAAGAGCTCAGAAGCAGTGAGACACTGAATGTGTAGGGATATGAATCAATAACGGTGTTCTTGAATGCAAATTCCAATTATTCCTAGGTTCATTCTTAATAGGTTCATTAATGATGACCAACTCTGTAAAATGAATTTCAGGAAGTTACATTGCTGTCATCAGTTTAACTGCTTAAAGCAGTGGTTTGGCAATAGAAAGACCTATTTTCTTCTTAGCAGGTCCTATATAGAAGCTATGGCAGAGCTTAGGAAGAGTAAAAAAAAAATATATTTAAAAAAAAAAAAAAAAAAAAAAAAAAAAAAAAATATATTTTATATTATATAATATATATGTGTCACTTATACTAAAATTATATAATCCATTCACAAACTGTCATTTCCATAACATATTTCAGGCTATATATATATATATACACAATATATATATATTAATAACAAAAATGTGTATATAATCGATGCTATCTACACAGCTTCTTATATATACAATATATGATCCTCTATCTATAAAAATAGATAATTTAGAGCTAGCTTTTCATAACACCCAATATCTATCTTTTTTTTGGAGGGGGTCTATATTCAGCACTGAGGTCTCCCTGTAGCCCCCCCCCTGTTTTCCCTGGCACGTCGTCGGTTGCCCAGGCGGGCTTGCCCTCCCCAAGCTCCG